>JANVCC010010406.1:31898063-31931882 GCA_025345505.1 Todiramphus chloris collaris
AAAAAAAAAAAAAAAAAAAAAAAAAAACCATCTGGGCCAAGCTAAAAACTTTGCTGTAATTCTGATGTTTAAAATGCCTATTTTTCCCTCCAGGTCTAGGATCCTTGCTAGCTTTAACAAGTAAAGACAAATTTGGGGTAAAAAGTGGTTTTGTAAGCATGTCTTCAGAGAACAGGTAACCTACTACAGAAGTTAGCTTTTTCTAAGAGCATTTCTGATTGCAAATCACTGTGGCATTTTTCTCTAGAAAAAGGTTTGATTGTAGGTTAGTGTCCTGAAAACTAACTACATTTTAGGTAATAATGCAGGCAGGAAGAAAAAAAAAAAAACAAACCCAAAATAAAAGAAACAAACCCAATAGCCTTTACATGTATGCAATTCCTCAGCACATTATATTAAAACCTTAATTCATGTAGGAATAAAACTAATATACTACAAATATGGAGACATAAACTAGTAGTAAGATGAATGACAGAGACTATGACCTAGTTAAAGCCCCTGGTAGAGTTTATCTCTGAGGGAAAGAGGGAGGGAAGTGTCACAGTCTGGAGGAGCAGTAATAGCTCTGAGAAAGCAGAGAGGGCAAGCATACACTGAACTGAAAAACAGCTAGCCTAGCACCCATTTATTGGGGGGGGAACCCAAAACCCCAAACAAACAAACCACGACTTATGTATGATTGTACTCATTCTACAATCAACAGTAGATAGGTTCCATGTTGCTAAAGTCATGGAAAGTGTGGAAACAGGGACACAAAGTATTCCAAGTAAACTAGTGCTGAAGCTGGAATTTGTACAAATGGGAGGAATAGTATGCAAATACAAGCTGAGCAGCAAGATAGAAATCATTGTTTAACAAAAAAACCCCAAAAAATAACCCACACCAAAACAAAACCCCCAAAACCCCCAGCTGGCTTTACAGAGTGGAAAACTACCTTCAAACACACTCTGGATGATAATTTCTAACAGATGCCATTAATACAGAAACAAAATTACTGTTCACAGAAACAGTGATGGTGTTCACAGAGGTCAAACTGACTTGCAGAAGTTAAGACCAACTTGACCACAGTAAAGAACAGTAAGAAAACAGAATGCTGTGGCACAAGCCTCCGTGTAGAAGAGTTCTTAGTGTAGCACTGTAAAGCTAAAAGCCACGTGCTTGAAGAAAGCCACAAGCTCACAAGTTTTATTTGCAGTAGTTCAAGCTCTAAGGCATGAGAATGGGGCCATTACCTAACCACAAGAGCTTAAAAAATGCCAGGTTAGGGCCATGCAAGGAAGGGGCATGTTCAGTGTGGGACACTTCTCTAAATTTACTTAAAATGCTGCTATCCTCACCAGAGAACCTGCTCTGTTTTCTGGTACTGAAGATCACAGTTGTTCTGGAAACCTGCTAAAAGCTCAGTTTAGACACACGTTTCTCCAAAAGACTAGAATCCACCAGTTCCCTTAAATGGGAAATTTTGCAAGCTGTGTTGTTCCCAGATGGCCCCTTAAGATGTTGCAATTGGGCAACCTTACCCTATCTTTATTTTCTGTACAGTCAGAAACACTGGAAGTCCCTCCAGAGATACCTTTATGAGTGGGAATGAGTGTTAGTCAAAAAAATATAAAATAAAAATCTAGGTTCAAGCACTAGTCAGTCTTAGTGTTTCACTGTAGCTTATTACTGATTTTCAGGCACAGTGCTATTACTTCTCTACCTTGGTTTCCTCTTCAGGATTGAACAGAAAAAAGATACCCTGTGAAACAGTTTCATCTTCAAAAACTTCAAATCACATTTGTTAAATGCAGATTTTCTACAACTCTAGAGATAAATTCAGACTCAGATGTAACAGTTAAGAATTTTTTGAAGATAAAGGAAATTAATATCAACATACACTCTGCATTTGTTGCTGTAATACAAATTAATTAAATTTAGTGCAAACTAATGCTGACACATTTGATCTACTTACTTTGCCATCCATTTTAAGAATGCTTGAAGGATTTAAAAAAATCTTATTAAAACATATTCAGGCAGAGAATTAAACAGCATGTCAGTCTAGATATGTAAGTAGCTGTGTTTAGGCAACCGCGAAAAGATAGTTCAAACAGTTAACCTTGAAAACATTGCTTCAATCTCAGTAAGTATATTACTAATAATCAACTTCACCACCTTAATGATTTTAGAAGGGGAAAGGTTAACAATTAAAAAAAGCCTTATTGCACTGTGTGAACCACCCCTTTTTGCTGCATAAGCCCTTCATAATTTCCAGGGTCTGGAAATGCTTGCTGCTTTTCCATATAGATTTCATTTTCTATGTTTCAGCACTTTTGAGTGAAATGGCACAGTGCAGGTAGAAACAGTCCAAGTAGTTTCCACTGGCAGAATGGGCACTCTGATCTACATCAAGTCAGGCAGGTTTGCACAGACACGTATTTAATAGCCAGGTGATTTTGCCTTAAGATTTTCCACAAGGAAAAATGTAAGCAGCTGTAGACAGCATTAAAAACCACAGCAGCAGCTTGTAAAGTTCTACCCGCAGTATAACTGCGTTCACTGTATTACTGGTGTAAATTCAGTATTTGGTTACAATACATGCAGATAGAATCCAGACTTAAAAGAATTTTAAGTACACAGTTACAGATTTAGAGCAGCATGCTGCTGTGTCCTGCTAAACTGTACCAAATTATGCATTTGCCATATAATGCATCAACTCCTAACAGACGCAGAGCTTTCCAGAAAACTTGGAGACACTAACTTAAAAGCAAGAGATAATAGATTAAGTAGAGGCTACTGACATAAAGCTGGGGACTGCTGGACAAGCTATCTCCTTTTGCCAAATGCTGGAACTCGCAGAGCTGCGTAGACATTTCAAAAGCCACTCAATGAAGCTTAACAGTGAAACGCTCAAAAGTGGTGCCCTATTGCTGTTGGTTTTGCATGCTGTTTTCCCACATTTTAAACACTGTACTTGACGGGTAGCATTAGAACAAGGCTTCCCTATAAGTTATTCATGGAAACACTTCAAGAGAGGTTAGCTGGGTAAAACAAAGCCAGGAAACATCAGCATGCCTAAGCCTCTTAAAGCTGCCCCCAGCTACAACAATCTCTGAAAGCTGACAGCAAATTGAAATTCAGTGAAGATGCTGGACAGGTATTCTACAGAGAAATTCTAGCAGCATAACAAGATGTCTTTTTCACAAATTCCTGTATCTAGACAGAAAACTGCTACCAGAGGCTATTCACAGTATGAAGAGATTTAAGTTTGGGAAAAAAAACGCCCCCGTAATCCCCAATACACACCAAAATCCCTTCCAAAACTCACAACATGAAGCAGATTAAAAAAAAGTGTCATCTGGATTTAATGCTTGCTGCCTATCTGGCAGCTTCAGCTTATACTGAATGCTACTGAACTAAACATGCCAGATTTCAAAAAAACCTGAGATCGTATAGGAAGCTCTCATCCAGAGCAGGGATTAAGTTTTTTTAAAAAATGTATAATCTGGGTGCAGAAAGATTATGTTAAATCACAGATCAAAGTTAGCACAGGAAAAGTTTAGCCGATCACTAACACAGAGAAAACTAAACTCATGCAGGTACTGGGTAGTGCTATCATTTAAGGCTGGTCAGCTTCTTGACTTCACACAGAATTCACGTTACAGGTTGGAAGGGACCTCAGAAGATCATCTAGTCCAACCCCCTGCCAGAGCAGGATCACCTAAGAGCAGGTCACACAGGAACGCATCCAGGCAGGTTTTAAGCCTGGAGAAGGAGACTCCACAATCCCCTTGTCAGCCTGTTCCAGAGCTCTGTCACCCTCTCCATGAAAAAGTTTCTCCTTATGTTTACATGGAACCTCTTAGGTTCCAGCTTGCACCCGTTGCCCCTTGATCCTGTCATTGGACATCACTGAGAAGAGCCTGGCTCCATCCTTCTGACACTTGCCCTTTACATATTTGTAAACATTAATGAGGTCACCCCTCAGTCTCCTCTTCTGCTACAACCGCTTCAGTTGTAGCAGTCCGAGTCAGTTGCTGACAAGCTAGCAAAAGAAACTGTAAGTGAAGCAATCGGGAGGAAAACAGATTGGAAAAGTGGGAAAGAAATAACCTTTGAGACAAAAGCATCTTTGCAGTTTTTTGAAAACCGTGTACAAGGCAGGCAGCCTACATCTGAGATAACAGGGGTTTGGCGTGCCGTACTGTTGAGTTTTATTTTTTATTGTGGTTGAGGCAATACATTCTTGAAAACAAACTGTAAATAGCTTGGCAGCAATGAAAAAAATAACACTTAAAAAGCCAAGGAAAAGGAGACCTCTGAAATGCTAACAAAGAATATTACTTGAAACACCAAATAATTCATACTGAAGCACACATGACATACCCCTTCAAAAACCCGGTGCCTTTATTAAATTACTAGTCCACTTGTGTAACTTCAACACCGGAAGCTGATGCAGCCTTATCAAGGCAGATTTAAAGCAGGCAGTGCTCCCTGTGAAATGCAACCCCCACAGAAACTGAAGTAGGCAGTCACCAGAGGAGGCAACGTACAGCGCATGCAGATGAAAGTAGGACACAGCCTCTGCCTCCTCAGAACAGAATTTAAAAGCAGACTGGCAGAATGTCTGACGCGCCTGTGAGATGAAAATGAAATCCATAACTGTCCATGCTTCCCAGCGTGAACAGCATTTATTTAGATATTCTCTAAGTGGGCCCTAAAAAAGGTTTTGCAGTTGGAGCCCAGATAATTGCCTGTGAAGAACAATGAAATGAAGCACTAGCAAGCTGCAACTAGGGACTGGCAGGAAGAAGAAAAAAAAAAAAAAAAGTGTCCAGTTTATGTTTGTTTTGCTTGTTTTTGTTCCTCTCAGCTAGTAAGGGTACTATGCTAAATATTAAAGCAATTAACACTACATATTTTAGGCATTAACATGGTCTCCAGAAATCACCCCGGTCTCTAGAGAGCACAAGCCTCTGCTTGACAGACAGATCGAGCACGAAGATGACTGGAAGATATGGAAATGAGATTTTCATCTCCACTGAGGGGACAATCCACTCATTGAAGCAGCTCTGGCAAGCAATTTCTGCTGAAATAGTTAAAGCTGACAACTACTTTCCAAGTCAGTACCCAGTTAATCAGCTGTCACACTGAGGGATTAATTATTACAAGTCTACAGGTTGCAGTTCTTGTGAAGACAAGAAAAGTAAGTGTACAGGTAGGTAGTCAGTTTGCAAACCAGGCTGGCAGGAGTAACAAATTCGGAGGAAAAGAGCATAAAGTTGCAGTTCTACTCCAGAGACTCTGACACTAGTCGAAACCCATTACACCTCATCGGGCAGGACTGGGAGTACCAGGTACCGGTGTACTGCTCCAAGCTGAACCATTACTGAATCAGAGCTGCATATCAGCAAGGGGAAAAACAGTTTAAATATTCATGCTGAATTGCAAAAGAAGAAAGGCTAATCTGGGAGGTCATGTAAAAGCTTGCAAGCAAATGGTACAAAGCAGCAAATACACACCAGTGAGTCTCTCTCATGAGAGAGATTTTCCTTTGCCAAAAGGAATTTAGAAATTAACATTTGGATCTTGAAGACGCCAATGCGAAGCAAACTTCTCCAAGATAATAGCAGCCCTAAGATACTGCAATCTAAAGTAACAAGAAACAGACTTCTAATGTCTGTGATTTTTATGCAAAATGAGTTTGAAGTATTAACTTTTTTATAACCTTAAGTCAAGACTCCCAAGTCTTTTTTTCTGTTAACACATTAAAGGAACAATCTGACTCTTTTTTAACTTAATATTCTAGATGCATCTCAAATAATAGAAGAGTCAGAGAGGCATGCAGCCAAGATGCTGAAACTGAGCAGTAAGCAGATAGCATGAGACAGACCAGCAAAGGTCTGTGGAGAAGCTAATTCATAAAGCTGGATATGGAACTGTTTAACAAGGTACAAACTTAGATACCCATCTGAGGATAAAGATAAACCACCACAGGTTACTAAGCCGACACAAAGCCAAGGGTATCACTTTAACATAGCACTGCTGTGTAAAGCTCAGAATATACTGTATAAAAATTAAAAAATACTAAGTCTTAAAGTGGAATGAATTGTCTTGGGAGATGCAGAGCTTCTGCTTTAGAGGCTCCCACTTAAACCGTTTTCAGGTTTTCAAAAACTAATGATATATCTGTCCAAAGGCTTAATTATTAAGAAACACTCACTAATGAAGGCAGGAAGAGAACAATCTGTGGATTATTTTATACAATCATTCACAAAAAAATTTAAAAAGCTTATAGCTGCAACTAGTTATAAAATACAAGCATATGTCCATGGAAAACTACCTGATATTTTTGTTCTGGGAATAGATCAAGGTAACAACCAAAGTAAATTCACATTTTAAGATGCTGACATGCTGTAATTTAAATGCTGTAATTTGTAGTCCTAGACAAAACATTTTGTTGTGTAGCAGAAAGCACTGTTCCTAGGCAGGCTCATTCTGCTCTGGGTGCTGCACACCTCCATGCCACTCCTGGCTGAGCTCTTAATGCCTTGCACCAGGACAACCAACCAGACCACCTCAGGGCTTCACAGGTGATGCAATTAATATAAAAAACCTCACATCCAAGAATGACTTATGACATCACTTCCAGAAAGTTTACTCATTTCTATGGGCAAATCAATTCTGGACAGACAAGCTCCTCCTCCCAGGGTCAAACTGGTCATGCCTGGGGGTGTAGGGACTTTTAGAGCCCTATTGCTGAGACCTATGCTGCACAAGCACTTGGTGACACCAGTACAGCCAGCCCTCAGACATCTGGACACAGCCTTGGGCAAGGTCTGTTTCAGACTGACTCTGCAAGTGTTTTTGTCGAGCGTTGTACTCGGTTTGCAGCAGCACTTTATGAAGTGCAGCACATTGTGTTCCCCCCCACACCCCGCCCCGCATGCCTTTCAGTGCAACTTCAGGTTTCTAAGAGAGAAAACTGTAGTGAATCCCTTGCAATTCTGATTCTTGGGAGTTAAGGATCTTTTCCTGTGGGGATGTGTGAAGCTTTCCTGCACTCCCTTCAAAACAGCATAACCACAGCGAATGGGCATTGTACATGGGTGTTCACAGATACCCATCTCAGTACCTCCGCGAAATAACTCATTTAAAGTATATCGCCAAGTTCGCAAAAATTTTCATGTTCACACTCCCACGATCATTTTATTGAGGCTGTAAAGTTAAGAAATGTAATGGAAAAATTCTCTGCAGGACAGAAATACAAATAAATTTTGCACTGTTTCTAATTATAAATGCATTTAAATTATTGCTCAGCATACTTGGGATATTCTAGTATGTCATTTGTCTTTGAAGTTGAGGTCAAGGATATACTACTGTACAGCTGAGGCAGGAGGTGCCAGTACATCTTCAAGCAGAAACAAAACTGCTTGAAACTGTCTGCTTCCACTACACCTAAATTCAACAGACCGCACCAGAGAAATTATTAAGCAGGGGCATACATCAACAACTCACTGCCTCTCTCCCACATCAGATGGTATAGTATTTTGTTTATTTGAAACCTGCCTCAAATGTATCTAAACTGTTAAAAATTCTGTAATAGGAGAGAAGAGTTCTGTAAGATAAAGTATATCAGAAACCTAATGCTCGTGTATACAGCAGACACCTCTTGGGAGAAATGTGACTTGTGAGACTCTTCAGGGGAGTACAGGGAGAAACTGGGAAGCAATTCATGGAGGAGGATGTATTCCTTCCTTTCCAGGAAGGGCAGGACCACTCCATTCTTGAAAAATTAATTTTCCAAAAAAACCCAAAACAAAATTCAAAACCAAACACATACACAAAAACCCCAAAACCACCACGAAAAAAAAAATCCAAACAACACAACAAACAACCCACAAAAATAACCAATATGTGGCAAGTGGCTGCTTCTGCTGTATCCACTTAATGTTGTTGAAATCAGCCAGTTACGTTACAAGGTTGTAAAGTATTATCCTTAGGCAAGCTTTCAGGTTAAAACATGTGTGATGAGTAAGAGATGAGTAAGAGAACTCACCAACTCCTGCTGAGTTTCCAGACAGCTTGAAACAGACATTACAATTAAAAAAAAGTGGGAAGAGATTCAGTAATTCTCATAAAAGTAACATTAGAAACGTAATTAAAAATAAGCTTCAGGTTTTTGACTGGATGATGTAGCAACTCATGTATCTGCATCATGCATTTCCTAACATATCCTTTATACTAGAGGCCGAGGCCAAGGTCCAACATCTAACTCTGCTAGTCTGAATTTAACTGTTCTGCTCCTTCTGAACACACTTTACCTTATATTCATAGCTAGGGAAATAAAAGTTCTATTACTGCTATGTTTATATAAAGGAATCTCAACAGGCGCTGAAGGAATGTGAATAAATCCATGCAGAAAGCTTCCTATTAAGAGCATGTGCTTAGCCACCAGCCCCCAACCAGGATAAATCCCCACATGCATGTCCCACAAAGATGCAAAAGATCTACATGAGTCTGGCATGCTGTTTTGCATTTGTCATGGTGGTTTTTGTTTTGTTTTTTTGTACATAAACAGAATAAAGTTGTAATTCTGGGTAAAAGAAGGGTGTGAAGTATCAATCAAATGTCTTGTTTCCCAAAAGGAGTAAAACCCCCATCCCTAACAAAGTCCAGACCTTCCCTGCTTTCTTAGGGGAGTTGGAAACTTGCCCCCAGCTGGCTCATCTTGCTCCTGCCTGCACCATCACTGCATCTCTGGGATGCCCAATTCTTGTTACAGTTTCTCCCCTATCTGTCCCAACTTCCTCAGGAGTGAATTCCACAGACTGACTTTAGGACGCTGCTTCTTCCTTCTTAAATTTACTGCCAAGGCAATTACAATTACTGACAGTTTTTAAAAGACAGCACAAGTGTTGTGCTAAAACAAACACTGCTGGACACACACGACAAAAGAAGTAATTAAAAATACATTCTGGATCTGTAGCACAGTTATCAAAATATGCAAATCCTTTGTGCTACTTATGTTATTACTACAATCTTTTCATGGTGGACAACAAACAAGAAGCTTCTAAATTGTCTGTAGTAACAGTGAACAAATTATTGCTGAAAGGTCTTTTCCAAACTAAGTGATTCTATGATTCTGTTCTATGAAACAAACCTGATCCCACTCTTTTCTTTTTAGCCATGGAAATACAAAATCATGGCTTTGTTAAGACCTACTCTGTTAAGATTGATGCATTTTGATCTGATTCCATGTACCAGTAACACACACCAACTAACTGACAGGCCAATACAAAACAATGTGACTCTCAAAAATGTATCTACAATCTCTTTTTTTTAAGGAGTAAGGTTACATTTTAAGTCCTATTTAGACGTGTTAAATTCCACTTAGTTTAAGCAGGCAACTGCTATCCAAACAAAAGCTGAAAGCGTAGAAGTTGAGTTTCTGTAGAAAAAATAATCTTTGTCATTTTCCAGTACACCTCAAATAGCCTATGCTTCATAAAACAAAAGTTGTCATTACCTTAAGTACTTCAGCATCTGAAATAACTGAAGACTAAAAAGGAGTAACTGACCTGGTACAGACGAAAAAACCAAAACAAACCACTAATTTCAAATCCAATAGAAGTGTATTTTTCAAACAGCATACTGACAGTGAAAACGTCTACCTGCTAAACATCAATATGCAATCATGGTTCAGGGAACTCCTTCAGCATGCAAATGTGCCCATTAAAATCAATAGGCTACTAATATACCAAGGTAGGCTGCTAAACCAGAGCTTGCAATTTACAGTACAGTGTTCGCAGCGCCAGATTCTTGGCAACAGCACGTTCACAACACAACCTGAAATGCCATCTTCTTTTCTTTGAAACAGCAAAAACAGCAAACACCTACAGTACACTGTAACATATCTAAATGTTTAATGCAGAAAATACTGGTTTATACAGGTTGTCATCCAACTTACCTGTGGCTTGGCAGAAGAGGTGAAAGGGTCCACGGGCACTAACATGCTGTGCCTGGTCACTTAGGAAAGGTGGGAGCAACATGACCTTTACAGGGTCTGTGCTAGACCAAACATCAGGCTGGGTACTGGTGGGTGAAGGAGGTGAATCACTTCCAACACAGGACAAAAAGGAGGTACCAGTAGGAGGGAAAGGTATAGGAGATGAGGCTGTGTGACAGAAGAGGACAGGAGAGAAGAAAAAAAAAAAAAAGAACAAGAAAAAAAAGTGTACTAAGGAAAAAAGTTGTAAGAAATACATCACACACTGAAGAAATAATGCAGAAAGACAAATGAATTTTAGAAGGGTAATAAGAGGAAGTGTCCCTAGAGAAGAGCGCTTTCCTCCTTCACACACATTTCTTTTTCCATCCCTCCAATCCCCCCCTCCCAGGCTGTAACCTGTTCAACTAAAGCTGAGGAGAGAATCTGCTTCAAGTTAATGTAAGTTTTCACTTTTCCCCTTTAAAGGAAACCAAAGGAACAGTATTTGCAATATGGAAAGCAGTGTCGTTGTGTCAAGTCAAGATATAGTACAATTTATTTCAATATTTATTCTGTTATATGTACATAATTAAAAATAGAAAAATAAAACCAAACTGAATCTTATAAAATATAAACTGTTTACACTAAGATGGTCTAAATAATGTTTGCATGGAAGTCCAACATAGAAAAGCAGCCCAGGCATACTGCTATTTATCGTTAAAATGTATTCTACTTCTAGCAATATTTACAGAGATGCAGTGAGAGGAACAATTCTTCAGGACTGTACCACACAAGATGCTTTTACAGACAAACAGTGCTGCTGTGAACCAGGCTGAGAACAAATGCACACTTTCATGTTTGCAGGCATGATTCACATAAACAGTTCAAACGAGTGATTGTTTGAGCAGCTCCAGTTTCAGTCTCCAGTTGCATAGGAGATTGGAAGGTGTCATCCAGAAAGGGTGATGCTGCAAAAATTTGTCACAAAAAGAAGCTGAGTAATTTCTGAATTTGAACAAAATGAAAATAAAATTTAAAAAAAAAAAAAAATTGGCAAGGCTTTCTCCTCAGGCTGTATCCTAACAGTCCATTCCAGGGAGTCACTGACTGAATTATTGTAGTTAATTCTTCTTCACTCCTTTTTTGCTTCCACAGTGCAAAAATCCTCTCTCCATGTCACTGCTAACAGACTTGCCTGTACTGTTTCAATTAAAAACAAACAAACAAAAACCCAAACAAAAACAAACCAAAATGTGAAAAATAGAAGAAGAAAGAAATCCAGTTTTGTATAGAAAATTGAGTATGTCTTTTTGCTGGTTATGGGGAGGGGGGAAAAAAGGGGGGGGGGGAGGGGAACCCCAGCATTCCTACATCTATTATTTCCTCCCTCCCACCCCCACTTACTCCATGTTTTGTACTGATACTGTTATACCTAAATTTCTAGAAAGTAGCAAAGAAAAAAAGCCTTTAAACAAGATTATCCCTGAGAGTCTTACACAAATCAAGCCAATGCTATCCCCATTATACCTTAAAATCTAAGATACTTAAAAAGCAGTTAAAAAATTAACTTTAATCAACTAAAGAGACCTAGTGTTCCAAAACACAAAGCATAAAACTAATCACTAAAAGCAAAGGGAAAAAAAAAAAAATGTCCCGATCTGGACAAAAGTCTATAATTTACCAATCTGATAAACTAAATTTCCAATTTGGAATTAAAATGAAACTAGGTCTTTTTTTTAATGGCAGCTAAAAATATCTGTAGACTGAAGTACTTTTTAAAGCCAACCAAATTAGAAAGTTACTTTTATCCTATGGAAGAACAGGGCTGAAGAACAAGCAAGTAACCGTTCACTTGAGCAAAGCGCTCAGTGGGGGAAAAACTGGGAACAAACAAATGGTGATCTGAAACTGGCCATTTAAATTTAAAAAAAAAAAAAAAAACCAAAATAAAAACAACCAAACCACAACAACGAAAAAACAAGACAGTACAACACAAGATACTATGGTCTGCAGACAAGAACATCGCTTCTCTAATCTGGCAAGATCCAAACACAAATTGGCTTGTTGTACAGCTTAAGCGTGTAATCCCCACTATGGCTCAGCTGAAACACCCACGCTCTCTGTGCTCAGTTAGACAGCCACAGGACCGCTGCGGTTTGCACCACGGAAGTGGGACAACTCGGTCCTTCAGTCCCCCTCTGCGTCCGAGTCAGCATACTTGAGCTCACACTTGACATCAAAGGGCTTGTCATCCTTGGCCTCTCGGGATGCCTGCAAATCCTCAGGCTGCAGCTGGCTGTTCCCACAGTCAGGCTCAGTCTCATAGCCCGTGTCATGCGCTGGCTTCGGCTGCTCCCCACTCTGGTGGCTGACACTGCCTTGCTCCACCAGCATCTCCTTCACACTTTGCTCACAATCAGAAAAATCTGACTTGGTTTTCTTCTTACCAAGCAGCATGATAGAGCGAAATTTCAAGCACTGCCCTGGCAGGTACCCTTTGTAACAGTTGTAGGAGAGCAGGCACAAGAAAAGAATAAAAAAGAAGAGGAAGAGGAACATCAACAGGAAGTTATCATTTGACTTGAGGAACATCGTCTTTTCCGGGACTGCATCAGGAATTGAATTGAGGAGGTCTGTGTTGGAGGCTGGACTTGTTAGGACAGGGCCAATGGGCTTTGTCACTATCCTTGCTGTTGTTACTGGTATCACATGAGTGGTGGAGGTGTGAGCAGTAGAGCCCGCGGTTGCTACAGCTGACACTTTTGGCACATCGCTATTACCTTCTGTTGGTGTAGCGGCCGCGGTGGGGCCCACTGTGGTATGCTGGATCTTTTTCAGTTCCAAAACATGCTTAGCCAGCACTTGAGAAAATTTCTTATTCTTAACTTTTTCTTCTGACAAACACTGATAAACACCACTGTCTCCTTCCGATAAATTGAAGATGAGCAGCGCCTTTTCCAGCAGACGGTACTTGGGACTCTCCACTCTCAGCACATCGTCTTTGAACTTCCAAACTACCTGTGCCAGATTGGACTTTTGAGAACACTTGAGTTCTGCTGTGCTCCCATGCTTGAATGTATGCTGTAGGGAATTCTCTCTTACTTTATCTGGAACACCAAAATAAATGTGCAGAGTATCAGCAATGGTTCCCATTTGCTCTAATCCGTACAGTTTCATGAGACTGTGCTATTGTCTTAATGGAAACATAACATTTACGGCATTCAGATTACTTCACAAGACCAAGATGACAGCACGCAAGGATCTCGGTGACGTACTAAGCTATAGCTGCATGCGAGACATCAAGACAAAGAGATAGGACACCTCAAACCGCAAGAGAGCCCCCACTTCTACATAAAGAAGAGACCTTGTTGATCCGCAATGGAGCATGCATCTGAGACGAGTCATTGTTTGAGACAAGATGCTAAATTTGGCACCACTTTATATGCAATTAGTGCATTTTAAGTAAATCAGCAACTACAAAACATGTGAGAATAAACTGAACGAGGTGCTGTCACTCAAAAGTACCTTCTAAAAAAATATCAGCACTTATGGAACACCCACAATGCAACACCGTAAATTAACAAAAAAAAAGTAACAAGCAAAACTCTCATGGCAGTCTATGCTTTGCTTGGATTAGAAGTAAAACTGGAGTAGATGAAACTCTTAAAAGGTTCGTTTACTGCAGTACAAATCTCCTGTAACACTACTCTTCTTTAAGATCTCCTTGATCTGGTGGCAGCAGCACACACTATAGAGAAAGGACCTGTGGTTACTTGCTTTTAAGCACTATGGAGGGTACTTCAGCTGCTCTGTGTCATGTTCTGAGTCCCTTCTCACCTCTCACAAAACCAGCATTTTTAGCATGGTTTCACCTGATCCAGCAGCAATAACCAAGCACTTATCCAAGGCTCAAAGTAGAATGTCAAATGCTGGATCGCAGAGACAGAGGACTCTGCACTAGGAAGCACTTAATGTAAATAATGCTTTCATTCACAAGTCGCTGCTGACGTGCGCCCATTCATTTCAGGGGTTTGTGCACTGCACACTGGAACGTATACAAACACAGGCATCTTAAGTCAACATGCAGGCTGTACACGTCCTCAGATATTCAAAAGCAGGATCTCATACCTATTCAAATATAAATGAATATCCAGATAATAAAAAAACCCAAGCCAAACTAAACACAACCTGTTTACTACTCCATCTGTGAAACAGGTCTTCAAGAGCTAACTCACCAGAACAAGACGACGCATCTCCACTTATGTTCTGAATCCAGTTCCTGTAAAAGGAAGTCCAAGTATTACAAGTTAAAGTTGTTGCCTACCGCCTACTCATCCTCTTGTACCACGTAAGATTCATCTTATCTAAACAGCACAAGCAGACGTAGATGGATAGGTAAAAAAAGACTGCACTTGAACATTTATTCAGTTAGAAAAATGACACTTATCAGTACAGGGCAAGGCTGATGCAATACTGACTGCAGCTGTAAGGGCTACCGTTACCTTTCAATTTCACTTTCTTTAAAAATATCGATGCAGGAAGCTTCGAGGGGTTTCCAAGCACAATAAGGGTCCCTTGCTAAAACACAGTCAACACAAGTGGTGTACTTGTCACAGAATGCCACTGGAGACTGAACCACACCAGAATTTGAACCAGCATAGAGGTATCTTCTGCCCTAAAAAAACACAAAAACAAAGCACAACAAAAACCAAAACAAAGCCAATCACTCTCTCAAAGCTGAGTAATCCAATTTATTAAAACTATTAACAGTAAAGAGTTGTACACATACAGCCATGTTTGTAAAAACTGTAGCATGAGGGGCGTAAGTATTTTGGTTAGCTTTCAATCTCTTACACCACATGGTTTGAGTTGCAAGAAACAGTCATGAAACTACATGTCATCAGAGGAGCCAAGGTGGAGATAGGCAGGTGGTTTCAAAAGCACGTTCCTGCAGTGTACACCACTGAGGAAGAGGCACCTTGGACCCATGTGACCCAAAAAAGCAGGATTCTGCTCCATCCTCCACCCTCTAACATCACCACCAAAAACAGATATGGAGCTTTAACACCTACAGACACCCACGAGCAAGCTCTTTGTGGACAAACTTCACCAGCAGCATGCTGTGAATAGTGTAAAAAGAAACGACGTGTGCTTCCGGTGGGTGACTCTGTCAAAGAGCACTGAGGCGCCTGTCTCGTGTGCTGTCTCCTGTCTCACGTGCTGCCAGGAGGGTGCCAAAACGTGTCAAAAGCACCGAGCAGAATGCTGACTGGGTTTATCAGCACTGTACCACAGCTGTCATGGCAAATGAGCTGGATCCAAACACAGAGTGGCTTTTCCTGTATTGTAGCCATACGGACTCTGGTTTGTAGAGATGTACTCGGGGGTTGTGTCTGCAATGAGACTCCTCGGCTCCAGAAAGATGAATATGGTCACAAAGTGATGGGCAGACATCCAAGAAAAATTTCTAGTAGATAAATGTTCTTCAAAAACCTCCTGTTTGTGGTGCAGACTTTCAGTTTTGACATCAGAAACAGCCTCAGTAAAACAATTAACAAGGCATGTAAGAGCCAAGTTCAGGTTTGGGGGCTCACTGACATTCTTTCACTAAGGAAGTAAGGAGTATTTGCCATGAGAACTCAGAACAGGTTAGTCTCTTTAATGCAATAATCATGAGGAAGTCTGTCTGAAAATTAAGCTAATGAACCATGTATTCTGACTAAGAATCCTCTCTAGAGAAAGCTACAAGACCAAGCACAAATCGGTTTGGATTCATCTCATATGAAGTGTGCAGACAGCTTTTAAGGATACTCTTCGACACGGGGAGATGAAAGGGAAAACTGGGTCAAAAAAGAATCTGTTAGCACTACTGAAAGATAGACTACGAAAGAGAATCAAACTTCAGAGATGTACATTCAAACGCAGTCTGTCATTCTGAAATTTAAGTTAGTGCCAGACTGCACTGCAGTGCCCACAGGAGGCCTGCAGTGCTGGAGACATACAGCTCTCTAGGAAAATCTCCCCGCTCTGACAGAAAGCTTCCCCCAGTGTACTGAGCCGTTCATCTCCCCAGCACTCTGCTAGCCTACCTCCAAGCCAACAGTGAAACACTGCATCGGGGTTGGTAGCATTCTGTCCTGGTTCCCAGCTGGCACATCCCTGAGTTCTGCAAACACGCACCGAGCTGAGCAGAACACTTCACAAACTACCGACACATCTTTCAGTCAAGCGGGAGTTGTGGTGACCTACTACTGTAGGCTCACGTGACCCTGCCACTCTCCAGACAAAGTATATGGGAATACTGCAATAATGTGTCCAGAAATAACTGTGACTCCAGAGAGATCTGAAGCCCACCATCAAGGTAAAAACTAGATCACAACACCAGCTCTATGAAGGAGTCACTAGCGACTGACTGTGACTGCTGCTGTGACATTCAAGGAGGTAGAAACTTCTGTTTTGAAGCTGGGGAGCAGATGCAGGGATTACTCCCCTGCTTGGGTGGTATGGCAGCCATACTGGCACCTGACCCAACCTCCAACTCCTCACTGCTGGAATGGGCCACTGCTTTTACAGGAACGTATTGAGCATCACTGCTTCAGTGTTGGATGTTAGCTTTGTGTGTCAAAAGCTATTCTAGCAAGATGGAAATTCTTTCCTCACAAAAGTTAAAAATTATTACTCTCCAAAGCACTGTTTTGTTTGAATCGTGAAGTTTGAGAGATGTTTCTCTGTGAAAGGGCACCAAGTTTCCTATGCAGCCCCTATGCCATGTCTAGCACTGACCCGTTTTAGGGCATTCTTGAGGAACTGAGAATGTGGCATCTCAGTGCCATCATTCCAACACTAGGTTGGCTACCAAGTTTGTGTACAAACTACCAGATTCTGTGTTTTTGGTATGAGGCTCTACTGACTACCCCTTCCCTTTCATCCCCCCCAGAAATGGGGGGATCATGATTAAGCCAGTGTATGAAGGATCCCCCAGCTTACACACAACTGGAAGAATGGGCATAAGCATATTTATATAGAAGAGTTATCTATCATTATCTTCTGTTACGGGGCAAATGCTGAGGCCTCCTGTCAAAGCAAGGCATTTGAAGCTTTCTTTGCAGATATAGCAGAAGAAACCAGCAATCTCTTTATATGTACACAAACAGAGTATATATACACTTATATATGTATGCACACTGTATATGTACACACAAACATATAAGGCAAAATGCCAGTGTGATGCAGCACTCAAAAATAATACATATATCTTTACTGAAATCTATGAGTGCAGGAGTCTTTTATCACTGGTTTTCATTTGTCTTTCAAACGTATACTCTATTCTCAAGCCTTCTTTCTATTGTAAGCAAGAAAGGACAAACAAGTGCAGAACACAAGCTTGAGAGAATTGTGGCATAAAGGTCTCTTCAACAGAGCTGATCATGTTGGCATGCCAAGTTTTCTTAAATATCACACAAAAATAAAAGCCGTTTCTAAAATCTTGGCAGTATTTCTAAATCCCTAGCTGCATCTGTATTTATCAATCCCTAGGTAGGTACTGAATGCCAGTATTACTAACAGACATTTCAAAGGAGTCATTCTTTCATGAAGAAACCCCCCAAATTCAGCAGTTGAGGGGGTCTGATGCTAGAAGCTACTGCTTCGGGTAATAATTTTATAGACACTCACAGATCTGCAGGTGTGAGTAGCTAGGGCCAGAAACCTAACAAGTGTACGAAGTACATGTAGCAATTACTCTCCCACTGTCACAAAACCACTCCAGGATTAATCTGAGTGACTAATTAATAGTGCAAAACAACCACTGTGTTTGGAGCCTGTGCAAGGCTGCAGATGGAGCCTCGCTGGTAAGGAAGGACATCATCAGAGGTCCTCACCCCCAGCCACATCAACTTTTTGGGCCCCTCACTATGAGAAAGACACTGAGGTACTATAGCATGTCCAAAGAAGGACAACAAAGCTCGTGGAGGGTCTAGAGCACAAGTCTTATGAGGAGCAGCTGAGAGAACCGGGATTGTTTAGCCTGGAGAAAAGGAGGCTGAGGGGAAACCTTCTCACACTCTACAACTACGTGAAAGGAGGCTGTAGAGAGGTGGGGGTTGATCTGTTCAGCCAAGTAGCAAGTGATAGGACAAGAAGAAATGGCCTCAAGTTGCACCAAGGGAAGTTTAGACTGGATTTTAGGAAGAATTTCTCTACCGAAAGGGTTATCGGGCATTGGAACGGCTTGCCCAGGGCAGTGGTGGTTGAGTCCCGCTTCCTGGAGGTATTTAAAAGTTGTGTAGATGTAGTACTTAGGGGTATGGTTTAGTCAAGGACTTGTCAGTGTTAGGTTAATGATTGAACTCGATGAGCTTAAAGGTTTTTTTCCAGTCTATGAAAGTCTGTGATTCTGTCACTGCATAATAGAGCTAGCATGCAGGAGCCTGTGAGATATGGGACAACAGAAACCAATTAGTTACACAATTATGAGTGTCTCTGCTGGACAAGACTGTTCTCTTTTCTTGGGTCTATTTCCTCAGAAAAGATACACCACTCCTGCACTAAACCCCTGAAGATTTTTTTCCTCATGGTTTTGCAATGGCCACATGGGGTCAGGATTTTTACACTACTCCTACCCTGAACAGTGCCACCTTAGAACATGTTACAGATTTCAGCTTCTGCACATGGAATCCAAGTGAAGAACTACACACCTGTGCCCTCCAACACCAGTTTCCCCGTATCAGCCTACCTTCAGAAGTTTGCCACCCACCAAGCACACTGAAATGCTACAGGCAATACACAATAATACTGCAGCGCAAGGACCAATGCAGCCTCTGTCTGGCTCTGTGCACAGTCTTCTTTTGTCATGACAAGGTGGTACTAAAAAGTTTGTGGAAAAGCAAAATGTGGTGAATGCTGTGATGCTTATACCACTTACTTTTTTGGATGAAAGTAACAGAGTTTGGACTGGCTCAAAGTTTGGAAAAAGCTGTGTTTCTTCAATAATATGCATTCCATTTTCATAGCTGATGGCTTTGTGCAGGGCTCCTTGATCTGGAACAATGAAGCACTTTATTTAAGTAAGATCCTTAAAATAAAGAGGCAGGAGAAAAACTGCACAATTGCTACAAGTTGTCTCAATAATATTCTTGTTGTTCAGCTGAAGACTTCACAACTCTGTGCCAATGGCAACCTTTAAACTTGTCACTGTAAGGAGCTCTGAGCAAGAAATAACATCTTGGGACAAAGAGTATTTTGTATGGCTTTGCTGCACTCACTGTAGTTTTGCATTACTTTTCCTGCAATACTTTTTCATTAAATGCCCCCCAACCTCCCCCCCACCCCCATCATTAAAACAAACAAATAAACAAACATTTTGCAGAACTCACCTGTACTGATGAACATAACATCATACACAGTCCCGTTGAGTGCTCTGACTCTGTCTACTACAATCTGGGTATACTTCACATCTCGTTTTACTAGTCGAGGTCTGTCTCCCATTGGAGTCACTGAGTCATCCATTAAAGGATGATCTTTAACAAACTGCAATGTTTTGTCTGGTAAGTTCAGAGAACTCATGTAGTTGGATGCTCTGGCTTCATTGTTTATACACTAGCGGGTGAGGGGGAACAAACAAACAGAGACAACCAAATTATATCATTTACTTATGCAAAATAGAGACAATTCATAGCACCTACATGAGTTCTCTTCTCTCCATGATTCTGGCCGGGAAACATACCTTTACATTATACTAATTCTATCAAGTCCTTGTAGCACTTTGGCTTCTGTGATACACTAATCCCTGACCTCCAGACTACATTTTTCTTTGGGCCCAAAATACATTTTAGGAGAAGACTCTCTGGACTCACATGCTTCTTAACCACTTTAAACTGTCACCTCAACCAGCAGCAGCAACAAGATGACTGGAGGGAATATAAGAAAGTAAGAAAAGTATGAAAGAGACACGGCACTACGTACATTTTAGTTTGCTGAGCTGCATTGGATAAACTGCTGCTGAGCACTGCATTGGCTAAACCTGCTGAATGTACTGAGGCAATGCAATGATTGCTACACTTGTGTTCACCTGAACTAAAAAGTATCTGAAGTTGCTTAGTGTATACAAACATTTATTTCACCACTAGAAAATTAGTAATAAAATAATGAAAATATAATTGACTTATCTGCTGGTTTTGTAAATCAATCAATAAATAAATAAGAGACAAAACATTTTGATTCCTAAATACAAAGTTCAGAATAAATCACTTGAGTGCTTTTCTACAAAGTGTTTACAACAAAAATTATCCAGATTAGGGCAAACTAAAATTAAGCTTTAGTAGGTTATCTAGTATTCCCTAGTTCATTTACTCAAAAAAGACTAGCCATCAGTTCCAAGACTGCAGAAACTTACCGCCCCAGGTCGAGGATTCGGAATTTCCCCGTTGTATCGTACCCACTTGGTATGAGACTGTTCTACTGTTGCACTCTGCATGTACTTTCCTTTCGAGAAAACCTCTTCTACAGCAGACAAATTATAAGCACACACTGCTGACAGCCCCACATTATTCCTAAAAGTTCAGGAAGGCGGGGGGGGGGGGCGTGGTGGAATAAAAATAAAATAATAATCATTAAAAAAAAAGTCATAGGAGTAATTCTGACTTGTAGTCACTGTCTGAGATTAGAAGTACTTATCCAGGAAAAGGCTATACCACACTTACAGCTGTGGGGTGAAGACTCCATATATCACTGGTTCCTTCAAAGTTGGAGACTTGAGAATAAAAACATCGTTGATAACATTGAAAATTAAATTCTTATCAGGGATGGTACAAATCAATCTGGCCTTGAGGAAGGAAGTCCACTTTTTCTGCAAGGTCCTTAATCCTCCTTGGTCCCTCTTTTGGTAGTAAAAATAAATAGAAAGGTGTTTGTGAGGAGAATTAGCAGCACTTTTGCATTTAACCACCACTGTTACACAGCACAGAGTAACTGAGCCCTGTTATTTTCTAACATTTCATCTAGAGCAACAGCAATACATGTTAACACAAACAGAAAAGTAAGGAAGCCACAGGAAGATCAGCTGATTCATCAAAACTAATGCAGAATGTTTTCTATCAACACACAGACGTAAGAAGAGATATGAGACTTATAAAAGAAACACACCTCAGCAACACTTGAAAGATTGAGATGAGCAATGTACCCTTATAAAAAAAAATGCTTATTAGAACAAGTAAAATAAGCATGGCAGTATTATACTGTCCCTTTAGAGAAACAAGTAAATGTAGCATTTGTTCTGTGACATCTAAACAGTGACTTAAATTCTAATGTTGTAATATGCACTTAAAACTTGACTGGCAGTGATGATTTCATTAGAAGAAATGCAGAAATGGCTTCATCCTGCAAGCAGTTACCACCTTTATACAGGATTTTTCAGGAAAGCTTAAAGATCTAATGTAAAATATTTTGACTAGAAATCTTTCAAAATCTTTTGACACTCGAGTTGTAGCTCTGTTATTTCTCTTAAAAAAGAAAGACATATTTGAACAAGAATAATATTTCCCATTCGTTATCCAGTGCTGTTATGCAAAGTACTGAAGGAAATCTGCAAATATTTTTAAAAGTATAAATGTTTATAAGATTTGCAACCTGCTGTTGACTCTTATTTCAAACAAACACCAGCAATAAAGGTCTCATATTCCATGATACTCCCCTTTTAAAGCATGCACAAGCTGTCAGTAGGCAGAGGGCCATAATAATAAGTTTTACGTAAACCTGCCTCCAGCTGCTTGTTTAATAGAAATCTCAAGGGCCTAACTCGTTATTGATGTTTTGACTTCCATGTTGAAATATAAACCAGTAATGTCAAAATAAAACATTTCAACCTCATCAAAATGAAACAGCTAGATAAATTTCCTGTTGGGAAAAAAAAATCCTGAGGAAATTGATACATTCCACTGAACAAGTTTTTGTTAAATCAACATTTTCCACTGGGGGGGGGGGGGGGGGAAACTTTCATCAGCAAGATTTTTAACCAACACTCCTGAGTACCTACTTGAATCGGCCTAACACGCTGAGGTTTAAACACAGCAAGTGTGACAGAATCAGGCTGCTGGTGACCATTTTCCTTGAGGCTGTCGTAGCTTTAACAGCTTCATGGAACTCCCATTTGCTACATCACAGTCAAGAGAGCTATTCTGCTGTGGACACAGCTACAGGTTTTGTTTGTATGGAGCTACTTGAAAGTTAACTTGACAAATATCCTATCTGCTCAGCTCCAATCAAAGTCAATTCTCCCCAGGGAGCTGTACTTAAGAGTTATTTAAAAAAATAGAAAATAAAAAGGAAAGCCAGGGGAGATGCTTTTTCTGTTGGTTTTGTGGTTGTTTCCCCCGCCACCACCGCAGGGGTAGGCAGAACCCTGAGATATACTGAAATTTCACCACTGTGCAAAATTAAATCAAGTATTTGTTCCTAAAGCAACAATTAGGCTTTCTCAGTTCTGATGAACTGATTGAAATTGCCGATTCATTAAGATTCACCACTTCTAGTTATAATAAATCCTTTTTAATACAAACACGCACAAAATTCTAGTTGAACTGGTACAAGCATATTGAACTAAGCCCCACCTTGCACACTCTAGCTATTCTTGGAATCATCAGTTTTCCAACGAATTCATACTCCACAGACACCTCGGTGAAAAAGAAGTATATCTTGTCATCTTCTCCATCTGTGCTGTTTTGATCTGCTCTTATCACATCAGCAAAAACAAAATTGGGCTCTACAAATACGAAGAAAAGAATCTGATATTATACACAAGACTATTAATGCAATTCCCCCAAGACCCTCTAAGAGTCCTCTTTTGCCCAAACCTCACCCTGCATTTACCTGCTCTACATTCACTGACCTGTTGACACAGTTTGCTGATCAGAATACAAAGCACTTCTATGAAAAGTATAAATAGAGAAAAAAAACAAACCCCATGTGAAAGTACTACGATACCTAAGAGTTCTCTGTGGTCTTGTATCTCATCACTTCAACATTCTTCAGTCCACGCTTAAGTGTGGTTTTCCACTGGGCCTAGAGAGGTTCCCTCCCTTGCCTACCTCTCCATTATTTCAGCTATGAGCCAACACCCTAAAAATAACAGTATCACTACAACAAGTATTACGAAACTCAGTATCATGTACTTTTTGCACCTAATGAATCTTCTGGAATTTGCTAACTTAATGATTTTGTTCCTTTTTGGCAGAAAGCCACAAACCTCTGAGCACTTTCAAATCTTGGTGAATTTTTAAATTCAGAAACTGAAATCAACAGGAACCATGATTAACTTAGTTTGAAAACACATTGGAGTCCAAAACTATTCTTTTCCTTACTATATCATAACTATGCTGCATTATTGCAAGGATGAACAAGTAGATATAAAATGAACTGTAGCCCTTTAATGTCAAGTTGAAGCCTGTATGTCTTCTAGCTATTGTCAATGCTGATAAAAATCTTGAAATTTTAAAATAAATCTCTTGACAACACATATGAGGGCACACAGTCACATGTCAGTGTCTGCCAGTATAACAAAATCCGTTCTCTTTCAGATATTAGACAATTGCCCAGTACCCCAGGTAAGACGCTTGAAAACTCTTTGTAGTGACACCGAAGAAGGAAAAACGATTTGTTTGGGCCAGTTCCCATGTTCACTTACCATTAAGCCAAGGTATCGCATACTCTGTTCTCAGAGGACTCTGGTGAGAGTGTCGTGAAATGATAGGCTCACTTCCCAAAAAATTGTAAGAAGTCCCAGAATAAAGCTCCTCATCTTTAACAGAAAACCAAGGATTTTAGACTTTCTTATGCACTGTACACCAAAAAGGGCATATAAATATTTCAGCCTTCCCACAAGAAAAGATAAACAAGGATTTCCTCTAAATTACCCCAGACGGGCCTTCTATGTTTATGTTTCTGCTGAGCACTCTCAGGGCTAACACTTCCACACTTGGGTTTAGTATTGCTCTAACATAAGCAACTGGCGAAAGTCAGCATTGCTTTTGTGGTACTTGAACACTTAACATGTAAACCTGCAGTTTATGTACAAACATGAAAATTTACTTAGGAAATGCCACAGAAATTTTGGAAGCAGTTGCTTTACTCTCTTTCTATGCCACCATTACTCAAATTCAACTTTTAAGAACTTAGGCAACAACACAGGGAGTGTGTTCTTTTCTTTCTTGTTTCATGTTACTTGGAGCTTCTCTGTTATCATCTTGTGACACTAGGGTACAGCCATGAACTCTGGTTTCACCAAATCAATACTGAGTGGTGTCTAACCATACAGTAATGTCCTTGTGATAAATATATCAGTCCTCTGTTCTGTCTCATGGGTATGCCCTTAGGACAGCTAAAAAGTTCTACTCGCTAAATTTACTGAAACGGCAGCAATTGAAACTATAAAGGCAGTCAGGAGTACATTTAGAATACTTAAACTAAAGATGCTGAACACCTGAAAATATAGTTTAAAAATGATTATTTTTAAAATTGCTTCCAAAACAACCTAGAGTCTTCATCTCTCCTTTTAAGAAATATGCTAAGGTTGACTACATAATTATTTTAATATAAATTACATTAATATTATTAATATAAATTAATTTAATATAAAATAAATTGCATAATTTAATATTTACCTAGAGATAAAGTAAAGATGTAAAAATATGGATGCAATCTGCCATTTTGATATCAAGACACTTGAGAATGACAGTGGAAAAGATCAAACATTTTTATAGTTAATAATGAGGTACACGAAGTCTGAACTTACCAACCATAACAGATGTGTAACTTTGAGCAGGATCAAATGGACATCTGCCCTTACCATCTTCATTTTTACCTCCAAGTTCAAATGAAATTAAATTCTGAAAAAAAATAAATTGAAAACCACAAAATTACTATTATCACTTTCTCTTTCAGCCACTTGACTTGTGCTAAGGTAACTGAAAAAACAACACTAAATAGTAGACTATATAATCAACTTCCAGCATCTAAGTCATTTTGTAATGATTATAAAAGGTATAGATGTTTTGGGAAAAATTTTACTGAGTCCAGCAGACAGAGAGGAAATACGATCCTATGATTTGTGAGGGCCAGAGCAGAAAAAAAACAGAAGATGAAAAATTACATCCAGACAGACCTCAAGAAAGAGCACCCAAAAAAGCCAGATGGCAGGAAAGGCAGATAAGTTAATTGATATATGGAAACAGCTGGCAATTATTGAATTAGCCTGCACAAAACTGAAAGAGTTTTAGAAATCAAGAAGGCTTTCTGAAGTGGACGTACCAGCTTTCACAGTTATGTTTCATTCGTGAGATGGAGCATAATCCAACTAAAATTCAAAAAGCTACTTCATAAATCCCTTAAAAAATAAGGGAATGATGATCATGAAGATGGAGAACTATAGCCACAGCACTGGGGATGTGATCAGTTACACTGTGTAATGAAGACATTGGAGGCTAAGGGCAATGGCTTCTGGCAATGTTCCAGAGGTGACAGCAATGCAGACTTGCAGGCAGGGGAGACAAAAAAGAACCAACAACTCTAAGTCTTCTCAGTTCTGGAATTGTTAAGGGCTGCAGTAATGAGAACAATACAAAAGCCAGAAGCAAGAAAAGGGAGTTTTGATTTTGCGCCAAGACTTCACTCTGAAGCATTCAGCACTATGAAGATGTGGCATAGCCAGGAGCAGAGACGAGACAAGCAGAGACAGGAACCTGAGAAACTTCAGGGAGATTCAGTAGTGGATGGAAGTCACAAAGAATGTGATTTTGGTTTTAGAAATTGTTTTTATGCTAACACACAAGACACAATTAATTATGAAAGCTAAGAAAAAGTAAATCTGCAGTTAAACAAGAACAATCAATAATTCAGTATGTGCTTTGAAAAAGGAACAGTATAATAGTTTATTTCCATACTCTAATCATTACTGTGGAACCGTGTAGTTACACGCTCTAGATGTTACAACC
Organism: Todiramphus chloris collaris; assembly: GCA_025345505.1. Classification (NCBI taxonomy): domain Eukaryota; kingdom Metazoa; phylum Chordata; class Aves; order Coraciiformes; family Alcedinidae; genus Todiramphus; species Todiramphus chloris. Next base: position 31,924,017 of record JANVCC010010406.1, read on the forward strand.
AGCACTTAAACTGCAACAGTCTTTAGGAATGGAGATTAACTCATTGTTCAAGTGAGCTGCATTTAAGTTACAGTTGTTCTTGGGTCAAAACGTATACACAGTCTTACCAGGTAATCACAGGTTGGCTGAAACGCATTGGTTCCACACACATAGAGAAAAGTATCATTCAGCTGCTGCAAGACACGCACGTAATTACGACACTCTGTCTGTAATAGAGGATGAGAAAAGAACCAGTCTGATAAACCGCAGGCTTCCACATTCCAACAAAAATAAGCCATCAAAAGCTGTGCTGTCAGCTCGTCTGTTGCTGCTACTTATGCCACAGCAGGAAGGCTGGGTGATACAATCACCACCGGGACACCACCTCTCTACAGTGTCCAGGAGGCTCTAGCCCTGCAGCACGTAGCTTTCTATAGCCAGTAAGTCCACAGCTGCCTCAGGATACCACGGCAGCATGAGAAAGTACCATGTGCTCAGCAGGGTGCATCTCAAGTTGTTCCATGAAAGCACAAGCTCCAAAGACCCATTCTGATCATGGGAATAACTAGTTCAACATAAAGTTGTAGACTTTGTCATCCCTTGTTAAGTGTAGTTGAAATAGTAAATGATAGTCAAGGTTGTTTCTTAAGAGAGAAACCTCCACTATCATTAAATTATCTGCAAAGCTTTGTAACTTTTATCTGTCTTCCCCCCCCCCCCTCAAAATCATTTTCTCTTTCACCCAGGGAAGCTTCTTAATTCCTTTGGCTCTGAAATAGGAGTTAGAGCAAAGCCTTGAGTAAAGGATACCATAAATAATAACCAAGAAAAACAGCTCTAAACCTCCACTTAAACAGAAAGGGGGGGGGGGGTGTGTGGAGAGAGTATCAACATTCCTTAATTCTGCTGGCACACAACCAGATACCACCACAGTTCCATAAACTGCTTAAGGAAGTATAAGCACTGTCTTTATCCTTCCTTCTTATGAGCCAAATCAGGTATTTCTGTGACCATATGGCAGGTTTGGTTTGCTAGAAAACTGTGCAAGGGGGTGGGGGAGAGCAAAACCAGTTTTCTGCCAGATGAGGTCTTTGAACAGCTGCATAAATGCTTTTTTGCTGGCACTAAACAGCATAGCAGTGATGGGTGGGGGAGAAGACTGCCCATTGTACTGTAAGAAATAGCAGTAGTGGCTTCAGACATTGACCCTTCTGAACCTATTGTACTAAACAAAATATGACTACAACATAAATGTGACTAGTAAGAGGTTATGAATACAGTGAGGAAAAAAGCATGGCTGGCAATGTGTGACTTGCTAAATCAAAGGCTGGGGCAGGGGAAGGAAGAGAATTTTGGAGCTCTGGCAAAGTACCTACTTATAGGGTCTAGCATCCCTTCTAACTAACCAATAAACTCTGTAGAGGACTGGCAGAGATGCACACACTGCCTGCTAAACTGAAATTCACATCTCATATTCATCTTGGTTGTATGTGAATACTTTTACTAGTAACCCCCGCTGAACCTGGAGAACAGAAATAATACCCTCTTGAGTGCATTTTGAAGAGGCAAACAAGGAGGAAACAGCCTTTAAATACCTACCATTAATACTAAATAACTGTCTTGTGTTGGGACAATATATTGATGGTTGTTAGTCAAAGGAAAGGCAGTAAAGTGAGCCAAGGGAGAGAGCACCCACTCCCACCTCGATGAGTCCCACAAATGCAGGAAGTCTACTAGCCCTGGGTGCAGCATCTGGGGTTTTATAACAGTGACAAGCAAAGAGGCTGCAGGTTCAAGGGTGTTGATGTCAAATCCATTCAAATGCAGAGGAATGACATCTTTTTGTATTCACAAGGCTTGCAGACATCCAAACCTGTGCTAAAAGCCTGACCATCATTATGGCAAGACCATCAGTCTTGCCCAGTAAACCCTCACTTCACTGTATCACTAAATGAAGTGGCACTGTACAAGCGGAAAGGACCACCCACACACAGTCAACCACCTCAAGCAAACCATCGCCACAGAAAAGGCAAAATGAGTAACCCATCCTGTGTGCTTGCAGTCTTGACGAGACCACAGTTCCAAGAAACACTGAGGGGTCCCAATGGCTGAGCTGCCTGCACTGCTGAGCTGGCAGGAGACCAGTTTGCTCAGGTGCCAGAGAGCTGTGTGAGCAGTCACAGCAGCAAGGTGCTGTCAGGAGGAGCACAGCCACTGGGCACCGCAATAAGGGTACGTGTAGGGAGGGAAAAATGTGCTGGTGGAACAGCACTGGACTAATAAACAAGCCCTATGCCCTAAAACAGAGCAAACAAGATTATCAGTCATTCTGTAAAATCAAACGCTGTGGAGGAATTATTGCAATAACAAAACACAACAGCTGCTATCAATTACCTCAGTGAACTAGTATTACTTTATCATTTTAATGGAAAAACTTGTAACATTAAGCACACGTCAGGGTGTGTTCAGATTTTCAAACATTCAAGTAATACTCACCAGCAAGAAATAATAAACTAAGATTAAAAAAAAAAACCCACTAAGCACGATGCAGTTTCTAAAGTTAAACTTAATTAAAGAATTTAGGTGATTATTGGAACATTTTCATTTGAAACAGTTGGAGCTTTTCTTCTTTTAACATGAGTCCTCTTGAAGTGAAAAGTTTAACATCCTTGTCTCAAAGTTCAATGAAAGTACATACCTGTTCTGATTTGCCCTTGACTGCACATTTAATCCTTTTATCTTCTGTGACCTTCCAATGTAACTAAGTGAAAAAACAAGCAACAAAAAGGCACATTCAAAGCACTTAAATTCAACATAATCTTGCAATAACACACAAAAAAAGGGCAATCCTAAAACCACGTCCAGTAAATGCAAGCCATTTCACCAGTGGCTTTCAAAGGTTCACAGCTATTCTTTCATAGGGAGGTGACACTTCCAAACACCTGTGCCTTAAGTGGGGCTATACCACTGACATTGTCCTTTGGGTTCATCATGGCTTTTCCTGTGAAATTACTAATGAAGTTTGCATTACCATATGCATTAGGGAAATGCAACTGTAACTGTTTTAAATACTTCTCAGTTCTAAGTACTTAATTTCCTTCACACTTGAATGAAAATCACTGGGGGGGGGGCCTTATAATTTCAACAGTTACATGAACTCAGAAAAACAAGTTTTATATGCTGGTGAAATCACCCACTGCCACACATGAACATTTTGTTCAGATTAAAAAAAAAACCCATATGAGCATCTTTCAAAACACCCTGGGTGTGCATCCACACATCCTCCTGTGCTGATGATGGGATGAGAAGCAGGAGCATGGAAAGAACTGGAAGCAATATAATATTAGCAGATTTCTACACGGTCTAATCTACTCCAAGAAGCCAGCATTGGCACATCAGAGTAATTGTCTGGGCAAGCTGGATGAGACCTGTCTGCACCACCACTTGCTGTGCAGGTATACCTAGAGACACAGAACAGAAGCTGAAACCAAAAGGTCAGGGCCTTTATTTCCTTTGAGGCACGTCCGCAGCCTGCCGCTCCTCAGCAAGCTCCAATTTCGCTTTAGTTTCAGAGTAGAGTAACAGGAGATGGCCTACTCCTGATAATAAACACATGTTCAAGAACCACCATTACAGATGATATCCAGAGTCCTTCCAGCTCAGCATTTTGTCCCCGTAAACAAAATACTTAAGGAGACCTAGAATTACTTGTTTATATCCAACTTCTCATTTCCTCCTCTCATCTGCGGGCATCTTTTACTGTACAGAAATAACAGAGGAGTAGCACATGCAGAGTATTTTCTCTTTTAGGTACCTAATACTTAGAGTGCCATGATACTGATAGCAGGAAAGCAAAATTCAGAGTATGATTTTTACATGGAGGATAACGTGTTAGAATGCATACCTCGTGCTGCTTTTCAGCAATATTCACCGAGCTTAATGCAAAGATCACTTCTCTGGCTCCTACATAGAGAACATCTTTGTCTTCACTTAACAGCAAGGTTGAATAGTTTGACACTTCTGATTCATGAAAATGTATTAGCTGGACCTCTGTTGAAATGAAAGAAAAACAGGACCACATGAAGAAAGAGTCATGTAGGGTCAAGTTTATGGTTCATTTTTCGGGGCTGTCTAACAGCTGTTGGATAGCTTGAAAACAACAATAGTTCTGTAGTGGATGAGAGACCCTTCAGAAGCTTGATACAGCAAAAATAACAGCTCCCAAGGTAAAAAAAAAAAAAAAACAAAAAAACAATCACTGGTCCCTGCTTTCTTGTTCAATTTCAAATATTTCCTTTTGCAGTGATCAGTGTAAGTCATGATTTCCTGCATTTTTTTCCTACGCATTAATTTCTCTTTCTAATCTTCCATTTCACAAATCCACTGTGAATTTGTTCCTCACATTGTACCTACCTACTGGGGAAAAATCAGGGCAGTCATTATGTCCCTTGCAACCACCCCAAACAAATCATGCATCTTAAAAGACAACACTCCAGCATATTATCATAGCAGAAAGAAGACATGGAAGCTGAAAAGGAACCATTTACAGAGGAACAATAAGTTGACTTTGAAGTAGAGAACAGACATGATAGACAGAAATTACATGAAGACATGGGGGAAAAGGCAGTGGAATGAGGAAGCATGCAGACGGGAACAGACTGGCTTGCAAAAAAATGACACAAAATGACTAATATACAAGAAGTTTTTTCAGCATGTACCGCCATAAAGGAAAAATGACTAGAAGACTGGGAGATCATGTTTTGTGCAAGACACTACCACAAGATTAATTAAGCATGACTTTTCAAAATAAAGGCAGAAAACAGTGTATTACTGCTCCTAATTCTAATATTAGAAACTGCACATTTTCAACTATAATACTCCAGAAACATGCATTTTATACTAGATTTTTCAAGCATGTCATTTTAAAACCTTTTACCTGGCAGGAAATTTTCTCCAAATGAAATGGTTCATACAACTCCACATGTTCATTCCTCCACTAAACTAAACTCGCCCTCCTATTGAAAGTAGGCTTCCCATATTTAAATGCAGCAATATTTAGCGAACAGAGGGAGAAATAGCAGGAATGAAAATAAATTCCATTGGAGTAACTTGGATCTGAGTCTGCAGTGTGTTACCATATTACTCCTGAACAGCAACCCGCCAAATTTTAACTGTTATACAAGACAGGAGCATCAAGGAGTCTAAGTAGTACCTACAAGCCTTGTCTAGACTGTTGTTTCTGGAAAAGCTACATCAGCAACTGACTAACTGCTATGCCAATAAACAGGAGCAAGGCTTCCTACAGTAATCTCATAAATCAGCTTATTGTTACTGGATTCTTAATCTCCATCTTTTCCTACACTACAACTGCTTCATGTTTAACATCCTTATTTAAGGTTGCTTCTTACATATCTGTTTGATTTTGTTTGGTTAGAGGTAACTAAAAGTAAAGAAGCACCAAACACAAAACCTTTTAAAACCTAAAGGATCCATAACACACTGGGGGAGCAGGGGAGGTAGTCACAAAAAGCAGCAAGTGACTGTATGTAGTCCTTGCTCTACAGCCTTTTCAGACACAAGCTAAATTATTAACACAAAAACTAAAGGATTCACCAATCCCTATTACTTTTCTTTGCAACACATTTGCTGACACCCTAGCTAACTGCATTGGGCAGTCACAAATATTTGCTGCAATTTCAAATACAGAAGAATGGTGTTCTGTGAAAGCTTGTTTCAACTCTAAGAGACACCATAAAGTGCTATCAGAAGAGGGACAAAGAGCTTATCTTTCTTTCATGATTTATTTAGTGCACAGAGTTGGCTTAGTGTCAAAATACATCTCAGGTTGAAAAAGCATTAAAAAAATATTAACTGCAAGGTCCTTCTTGCCAATATATCCACAGTCAAAGTAAAAATAATCTGATTGAAACAAAATACATCTATTGGGTTTTTCTCTTGAAGTGAGCTGCAGCTGCAAGATCCTTCAGCCAAGAAAGCCAAATTTGAAAATCCTCCTTAAAAAAAAACCTATTATTTTCAGAACTACTTGAAGGATCTGAAATCAATTAACCCAGTGCCCAAGTGACTTTGAAATATTCTGGTCCTAAGCACTTCACAGGCTCAACAAAGCCAGCAACACCTGACCAAACTTGCAGCAAGCAGGCTGGAAGAATATACAGCCTCAACGAGTTCCAGAGCCCACAGAAACACCAAGGTTGTGGCAGTGTCCCATATTACTCTACTTAAGTTTCTCTTCTTACCTCTGTGCTCCCAAGTGATCCTCGGTACTGGGCCAAATGCTACTGCCACTTCCAATAACAAGCCCCAAACTGCATAAAAAGCACACAGAGCCATCTTCATTGTCCTTCGGAGGTCCTCGGATAACTGCAGCAGGTAATGTTTCTCCAGCAGCAGAAATGCAAATCCCAGGGAGTATTAGAGATCAGGCATTTCAGACCTTGCAGAGCAGTGCAACAAGGCAAGCTGGAACAACAATACAAGTACGTGCTTTTCAGCAGATCACTTCAAGGGAACACACATTTTCCAGGATGCTGCATACACAGACTGCCCACACTCTCCACAGGCTGCGGAGCTGCTGAGAAACGCAACAGAGTGCATTCTTCTGTTTTGTTGCAGGAATAAATGATGCTGTGGAAAGAGGAGAGGAGGGGAGGAAGAAGTCGAAGAGAAAGCAAACTGAGTACTGCCAAAAATAGAGCATTGTGCGCACTGATCTTGCAATACTTGTACAGCTGTCTGGATCGCTTCACTTGGGTAAAGAGTACACTAAATGATCAAAATAAGATTCTTAAAAACAAGCCACACATTACATGACAAATAGGCAGTAACTGAAAGCAATCTTTCAAACTAGAATGCCAAATATCTGTATTTTGTACTGTCATCTGTTTAATGCACACATTTAACTCTAGTTTACCCATTTTCTTACATTGAAGATTGCGTCAAAGAAAATCCTACCCTCTGATAAATGATAGACAAATATAACAAAGGAGATTACATATACAGCATTAATCTTAAGCATCGGTTACACAGACCTGCCACACCTCCCCTCTTATGAGCAAAAGTGTCATTCTGAGCAATGCCTTTTCATGCTATTAATGCGCAGCTACAGAAACAGAGATAATGTACTGTGTACAGAAATACAGGGAGAAAATGCTTAAATACTAAAACTGCTATAATAGTCCTATAAAAGTCCACAGCTCCCATATTCCTACAACCACTCCTAGGCCAAGACTTGTTTAAGTCGACGGGAATAACTGCGTGCACTCACCAATGCACTCTACTGCACTTGACTGCATAAGGATAAGTTTTGAGATCTGTACACCTGGGGAGATGCAGGTGGGGTGGTGAAGAAAGAGACTTGCCCTTTGCAGCAGTGCACAGAAGGTGCTAGATTTGCACCACAGCTTGAGACACTAGTGTGCCACTAGGCACGTGCCACAGTCCAAGATAGCTGTAATGCCTAGACATTACCCCGCATGAGCACACAGGAGGGTTATAAAAATCCATCGTAGAGTTCAAGAGGGTTCAAGAGTACCATTCCTTCACAGTGTTCAAGAGTAAAAAAGTAAGGCAAGGCTGCAGCAGGAACACCTCTAAAGACAAACATGACACTGATAGTCTCTCTGGGAGGGACAGGCCTTGGGTTTAAGCACATAAAGGCAAGGAACATCTAGGAAGTGCAGCCAGCAGATCTGCTATGAACATGGAAGTAACGTGCCTGAGCAGCTGGGGGAGAAATACATCAGAAGCCTTTACACCTGCTTTCATAAATTATCACAGGCAAGGTTAAAATAAAATAATACTTTAAAACCTCTGTTATTCCTACAAATCTGTCTGCTAAGGGGAAAAGAAAAAAGAAAAAAAAAA
>JANVCC010010406.1:31931982-31955480 GCA_025345505.1 Todiramphus chloris collaris
TTTTCATTCTGGCAAGCACTTTGAATTAGATTCAACTGTTTGTAATGGACCATAAAAACAATTTTGGGTTTTAAGGCATCACATTTTCAGTTAAGCTGACTAGGCTTTCTTGTCTTGTCTTGCACCTTTCCTGTTTATCATCATGTATAAGCAACTCCACGTTTTGCTCTCCAGCACATTAAAAAGTGCTCGCTCATCACAGATGCAAGGTATCACAGAAACATATTCTGAGGAAAGTTGTTTTACAGGTAAGCATTTAGAGACTGGTAGTTCAATGATTAAGTTCAAGGCAGTTTAGGAATTTCATTTTAATGGATAAGTAAGGGTAAACAGCAGGTTTGTTTGGTTTTGGGTTTTGTTGTGTGTAGGTTTGTTTTTTTCTTTTTTAAGCAACAGACAGGGTATCGTTATTCAGTATCAGTCCCAACAATAAGCAACTATTTACATACAACACCATATGGTAGAGATACATCCAGTTAAGACTTTTGACATCCTGTAAATTTTCTGAAGTTTAAAACAAAATTAGTAAATCTATGCCCTCATAAAGGGCAAGAGGGAGGACCCAGGTAACTATAGGCCAGTCAGCCTCACCTCCATTCCTGGAAAGGTGATGGAACAGCTTGTTCTTGCCCCCATCTCACAGCATATGGAGAAAAGGAAGCTTATCATAAGTAGTCAGCATAGATTCAACAAGGGGAAGTCATGCTTGACTAATCTGATAGCCTTTTATGATGGCATAACTAGATGGGATAGATAAGGGGAGGGCAGTGGATGTTGTATATCTCAACTTCAGCAAAGCCTTCAATACTGTCTCTCATGATATCCTCACAGCCAAGCTTAAGGAGTGTGGCTTGGATGGTTGTGTGGTGGGATGGATTGGAAACTGGTTGAAGGACAAAGCCCAGAGAGTTGTGGTCAGCAGATCAGAGGCCTGTGGGTCCTGGTGTCCCCCAAGGGTCGGTCCTGGGTCCAGTGCTGTTCAATATTATTCATCAATGACCAGGACAAAGGGATGGAGTGTACCCTCAGCAAGTTCACTGGTGATACAAAACTGGGAGGAGCGGCTGACATGACAGATGCCTGTGCTGCTGTCCAGCGTGACCTGGACAGGCTGGAAAGATGGGCAGAGAGAAACCTAATGAAGTTCAGTAAGGGCAAGTGTAAAGTACTGCATCTGGGGAAAAACAACCCCATGTATCAGTACAGGTTGGGGGTTGATCTGTTGGAGAGCAGCTCTGGGGAAAAAGATCTGGGAGTCATGGTGGACAAGAGGATGGCCTTGAGGCAACAATGAGCCCTCACGGACAAAAAAGCCAATGGCATCCAGGGATGCATTAAGAAGAGCATGGCCACGAAGTTGAGGGAGGTTCTCCTTCCCCTCTACTCTGCACTGGTGAGGCCCCCCCTGGAATACTGTATCCAGTTCTGGGCACCCCAGTTCAAGAAAGACAGGGAGCTACTGGAGGGAGTCCAGTGCAGGGCCACTAAGATAATTAAGGAGTGGACCATCTCCCTTATGAGGAGAGGCTGAGAGAGCTGGGTCTTTATAGCCAGGAGGAAAGGAGACTGAGGGGTGACCTTATTAATGTCTATAAATACATAAAGGGCAAGTTTTGGGAGGATGGAGCCAGGCTCTTCTCAGTGACATCCAGTGACAGGACAAGGGGTAATGGGTACGAGCTGGAGCACAGGAGGTTTCAGGTAAACATGAGGAAAAACTTTTTCACAGTGAAGTTGACAGAGCACTGGAACAGGCTGCCCAGAGAGGTTGTGGAGTCTCCTTCTCTGGAGACATTCAAAACCCGCCTGGACATGTTCCTGTGTGACCTGCTCTAGGTGATCCTGCTCTGGCAGAGGGTTCAGCTAGACAATCTTTTGAGGTCTCTTCCAACCCCTAATACTCTGTGATTCTGTGATAAAGGAAAATCCTGAGTCCCTACAGCCACAGTTAACCCTCCCAGCCTAGCTCATCTACCTTAGGAGATGGAAAATTATAACAAACTCTGATACAAATTTTACTGCCTTCTGAAGATGACAGGCAAAAGGTCTGGTTGGGTTAATTAGTGCCCACTTTGCCATGTGGACAGAGAATTGCTCTGGCCAGACAAAACAAAAAGCATTTCTACTGTACATGCTTGCAAGACTGGCATTTTTTCACATTAATTAAGTTTGACTTGTGGGACATTATTTGTCAACCTAAGGAAAGGTTTTGCATGTTAAAAAAGGGAGTGAGACAGACTACAGTGAACACTGCATGTCCAGTGGTTCAAGATCCACTTTGTTCTCACTCCTATTAGTTTAAATAGAGATGAAAATGCACTCAGGACCATGTTCTTTAATTCTGCCTTCAGTTTAATTACTCCCCACCCGCCCCCCCTTCCCTGTGCTGAAAACTATTTGGAATAACTCCTTCACTGACATCCACTGGGAAGTCATCCATAATCTAATATGAACCTGGTTTTATATAACACGAGGGGTAGAAGGAAGGGGGGGTGGTGTGCAAGAGCCCAGACAATGGCCTAATTTCCAAATTAGCTCCGTTCCATCAGTGTTCACAGGCTCTGATTAGACTTGAGTGCTTTGCATTTCAGAAAAGTTAGGTCTCCTAATGCTTTAGGTTTTACTCCTAGAAATGAGCTACAATTCGCCTGAAAACAGTAACATTTACCAGGTAAAGCATAAAGAAACTAGAAATGCAGAGTTACATAATTAAACTCAAAGTTATCACAGGTCTACTTTTCTGTTTTCTCAAAAACTGGTGAAAATTTTCTGAGGTAAGTTTAAACCAGCAATTTTAGTTTAGGCACTCTGATGATGATGATTTTAAGTCCATGTATAGCGATGAACGGGAGAGAAAAAATATGCAGAATACTTGCACAAGTTTTCCATACTGCTTTTATTTATGGTGACTAAAACCAGGGCACCTATAGAGGAAGAAACAATCCAAGTTTTCCATACTGCTTTTATTTATGGTGACTTAAAACCAGGGCAACTATAGAGGAAGAAACAATCAGCAGAGCTCCTGTCAGTTTATCAGGGCACAACTGGAAGTTCATTACCACTGAAATGCATCATTTGGGTGCACAGGAAGAGAAACGGGAAGAGGCAAGTTTCTGCTCTCTCAAAGGACAGAAAATCAAAACTGTTAGAAAGAAAAATTTCGGGCTGACAAATGCTAACAGGAAGTACTAGCACAAATTACAAAAGTAGGGAGTTGCAATGGCATCTCTTGACTTGTTAGAAGTATCAAACATCTGTCTCTCCCATCACCAGTGTCAGTGGGCACAAAGAAACAGTGCTCTGGGTCACCTTAGAGAAGCTGGAAATCCAACAGCGGGAAGAAGATGCTCATCTTCCCATACTCCAAAACACAGAGGCAAAATCATATTTGTGGATTTAACTCACACAAGCTGTCTAAATTCTGTAATTTCCAAGTTAGCAAATGCCCAACTTTGCAATCCTATTTTGAAATCTTTTTTCTTCTAATAATTTAGTTGCAGTGTGCAACTTCTGAGTTCTGCACAGTATTACACCAATAAACACGTACCTCTTTATCTTCTCTGTAAAGGTTAAAATAGTATGAGAGTTTCCTGACACAGCTGCAGCATTACAGCTGGGATCCTTGCAACACCCAATAAATTACTGTTGGCATCACAGATTACCCAGCTTCTCTGCAGAAAGCCAAACAGGCACTGACCCATTTGGCCTAACCCTGTCACTCTTTTCATGATTTCTCAGGCATGTCAAGTGTTCACATAGTTTTCCTCCCATTTCCTATTGCATTTTCTTCTCCTTCACGGGGTTACCTTTTCTTGCAAGCCCTCATCTACTCAGTACTTATGCCCCCATTCATGCTGCTGCCACCTCCTCCTCCCCAACACAAGCAGTGCACAACTATATGAGCACAGGGGATGTAAGCCTCGGGGAGGCAACCAGGCCAAACCCTTGCTTTGGGATAGAAGGAAGACCTTCTAACATATATACATCCCCTTCTCTCCATGAAATCACTTTCACACCACTAAACACTGAGGCCCAGAAAACAAAGGTATCACGGTAAGTGGCAACTCTCCCTTCCTGCCACCAGAAGCAAAAAACCACAGCGGGATTCCCAGGAACTCTGCTATTTTTAGCTGTAAAAATATATTAAAAGAGATAAAGATGTATTTGTAAAAACTGTTAAGTTACTATGGTGAGGTATATGAAGCTCAATGCACAGAAACAGGCAAATATACAAGCAAATCACTTCCTCCAGCAGGAAAGGGGGTAGAGTTAAAGGATTCATCTGTCAGAGTGAATAAATTGCAAGCCCTCCCAAAATAACTTTCTTCAAAGGCTTTTGAAAGCTTTAACAGAATACAGACCTGCTTCAATGTTTACTGATGCCTGTTTAGTAACAAAGATTTTAAGGTTTCTTACATTTAAAAAAAAAAAAATCAAACCAAACCACAGAACTACCACTGTGAGATTTTGCTTGAATCTGACTTTTTTCAGTTTACCCCAAGCTTTGTTTCCAAAAATAAAATAAAAAGTTAGCAACGCTTGTATTTTAAGTCATCAAAATGACACAGTTAGAAGTGTACATTTACCTTTGACAGCTGAGTTTTATTTACGTAGTTTATTTTAGACCAGTATGGACAGGCTGGATATATCCTTTGCTTTAGTTCTCACCCTTTCAAAACCTCAAAGGCAGTGCCATTTTTAGAGACTGCCTCACAAAAAACATCATTTTTACAGTCTTTTTCTTATTATACAATACACGTGGACTCACTTTCTGCCGAGGTAAGTTAAAACACCAAACTAGCAAACTTGTATCCCTTTATGACTAACACACATGTAGAGCATGGGAATATTTACGTTTCAATCTGTAATCAAAATACTTTGTAGTTGCTAGGTGCTTACAAATTAGATGAAGCTGTTTAAGGTAATTCCGTGTGGTCTTTACCTCCGCTACAAAGCCTGCTGGAGGAGGGGCACTAGGGCTAGAAGAGGGTAGGAATTCTGAAGAAATAGAAAGCTCCAGTTTTAGGCCGAAACAAAATTTTTACGTGTTTCTGATTCTGCACGGTAAATATGCCATCAAGTGGTACTCAAGGGCACTAATGCTTGACCTTAAAGCAGTGAAGATTTATAGCCTTTTGGTGACTGATAACTTAAAGAGATTTCCTTTTTTTTTTTTTTTTTTTTAAACTCCTATTCCTGCTCTTTACAACTATGCACTATTTATTTGGGGGGGCAGGGGAGGAGTACGAGACAACAGCTTGTTATACCAAAACAGTCAAAGAATACAAACAGGAGATTAAAATTCTTATTTTTCAGATTATTAGAGGTAGATTGATAGAAATACCATGTTAGCATGCAATTCTAAAGAAAAACAAGGAAAAGCAAATGTGTTTGCTTCTGCTTGCTTTTTCTTTATGAAAAACAAAGCCAACTCCAGCCTTGGACAAAGTTGACCTCATAGCTATCAGGGGTTTTGTAGGCACTGTTGTGGGTCAGTCTGGTTGCGCAGAAGTAAACTAAATAAAAATTATTAATGTAATACTGCATGGAGGATCAGTGGGACTCAACCACAGCTTCAGTGCCAGCACCTTCTGCTAACTTGGATACCAAGTTATCCCAAACTGGGAATTCAAGAGCTGCTCTGCAGACAGGTGTGTTTTAAGATCCTTTTCTGCCTTGCTGAGCTCTCCCAGATACTGAACCTGGGTTGTGACAGTGAAAACTGTTCAGAAGACCAAGAAATGAAGTCCCTGAAATTCAAAGTCTATTTTCCCCTACCACTTAAGCACAGGTTCACAATAAAAAGCATTGCTCAGCTTCTTCCTCATTTCTTCTCAGGCTCATAGGACTGAGTCAGTCACTCGAAGTTATCTGAAGGTGCCTACTGGCAACTCATCGCACTCATGAAAGTACCTGCATGTCTAAATTAACAGGCACACGTGCTTTAAAAAAAAAAAAAAAACCAAAAAAACCCAAGCATCCTAGGTGTCCAACAACACTTTCAAGGATTCAAACGTCTCTGAACGCAAGCCCAGCACCACCTCACTCACGAGCTGCCTGACAGAGGAGAGCTGCAGTCCCGAGTGGGACTTCTAAGCGCTAACTACAGCACTGGCAAACATAAGTGTGTTTCTGAGTGAAAGAAAGTCCCTTTTCTGATAAGTTTTTTGAGAAGTATTCTGCTCTTGAGGCAAAACAAAGTAATACATGAAGCTTATAATTAAATCCCTGTTTATGTTTCTCCATATGAATTAAGTTCCTAGTGTTCTTGTAGTGTATTATTTTTTTTTACCGACAAAGACACCTGTAATACAGCCACCAAGAATGAACCACAGTCCCCTGCTGCAGGGTGTACCCCTGGTTTCACTGCACGTACCTGGAGCCTTCTGTGCCCCCTGGAGCCTCCTGCACACCCCCGGAGCTGGGGAGCTGTCAGAAACACGTCTTTTCTGCAAAGAGATAAGAAACAGGGTTGGATATCATTACCACATAAATGTGAAAGGCAAGTTTTGATATGGGAATTACAATAAATCCACCCCAAAATTTTGTCTTTTATTTCCCAGATTATCTGGTAGAAAGCAGAACCAATACATTTTTACTCAACAAGCCAAGATCCTAGTGCTGCACTTAACATAAACTATTATGCAGTCCTAACAAAAAGCATACACACTAGCCCTTTCAAAACACAGTTTGTTACTTCTATTCCAAGTAGACTGGTAACTACTTAGTAGAAAATTATTCATCATTTGCATTGCAGTAGCAATTATTGATCCTGGTAAGAGTCCAGGACCCCTCTTATGCTGGTATGGGACAGACAAAAAAAAAGCTCAGAAAGGTTAAGACACCAGCCAGCCCCACGAACAGTTAACTTCACTAATTCCATATAAAGCAGTTCCAACACTCTCCTGCATTACTGAACCACTGCATTACACAGAAGGTTAGAGCAAGAATATCTAGGTATTTACAATGAAACCCTGCACATTCACATTTTTGGTATAATCAAAGGAGAATAGTGGGCCACTCTGAAGCAGTCACAGCAGTCACAATGCATTTATCCCAACACTATTCTAGATAACATACTCCTAAATATGCATACTTAAAATACCATTATATCAGCCTGTATTTAGCATATGTACTTCTTACTGTTCTGCCAACTGTTTTTAGAAGAGCATGGGCTACCTGAAGCGATAGTGGTTTCTAACTGCAAGTCATCACAGCTCTCACCTAGGTTTCCTGAAGCCAACAGTGAGAGGGCTTCCACAGATCCAAATGGAAGAGGGTGCATCTAAAGAAACCAATCTCTATTGCTCATCCAAAGGCTTCATTCTTTATGAAGATTACAGTAAAAGGCTCACAAGACAGCAGGCACCAAAACAGGCCAGACAAAAATTTACAAGAAACAACTTGATATTACAAGTCTCCAGGGAAATGGGTAGCCTATACAGGCTTTTTTTCAAAGGCACAGTGCCTACCCTATCCTTCCGCAGTGCACGTTTTGTGGCTGACAGTAGCAGAGGGTATCAAACTGGTACATCAAACCCAGATCTTTTGCACTGCATAGAAGGGAATCTAATCTGACTCTCAACCACAATGTTTTTTCAACAAGACAGCCCACGGAAATCTGCTGCCCGTCTATGCTATTACCTATTGCATATTTTTCACAAGCACTAGCAGTATATAACTGACTTTTCTTTTTTGCTGTAAAGACAGTCTACCTTTCAGTCTGCTAGAGAAATCGGAGCAAGCAAACTGCAAATCACCCAGCCAGTTACAAAGCTCTCCATGAACCAGCTTACACCAGATCATCTCTATGGCTGTAGCTACTCAATATTTAAGTGGAGAGCTGAAATTATAAAAAATTTCTGCTTGCCACAAGAGGCCATTGATTGCCAGTCACTATTGCTAAGTGGAGTTTTCAGATCCCAGCATGCTGCTCACAGCTTAGTGCTTGCAGAGCAAAGGTATTATCATCCAGTTTAGAGGGAGGTACTTAAGAGGAATTGAAAATTCCCTTTTGCTTCTGCTGAGAAAGGACTTCTAGAAGCCTGTGGCTTGGATGAGCCCTTTCATTACAACACAGCACTTGCACCTAAATAAACAGCTACAGTAGGTGTCAAACTGCTCATGAAAATCCTCACAACAAATTAACTGACTTGGAGACTTCCTAGCTCTCAAAACAAACTGTCATTGAGATTCCCACATCTACACAAGTGTCTCAACATTTCTGAGCTAGAGTCTGAGGCTACTGGGGATCAAAAAGCCAGATGGGCAGGAGACGGAGCATAAGCCAGTTCTCAGTCAGCCCCTGGACCTCCATGGAGATGGGGAGAGGCAGAAGAACTACAAAGAACTTCAGAGTTGCAGCAGCTCAGCTCAGGTCCAAAGAGCAGTGCATCCCTCCCAGGTCTGCTCCTTGTGAAGGGGCCACTAACTATCAGCCGTTCTGGCAGAGAAGCCCACAGAAGCTGGGCCAAGAGCAGGGGTGGCCAGGCTCAGGTGAAGGGTGGTTTGCAAGTAGGGGTTGATTTTCTCCTTTGATCATGCTACCACTGTCTGCCCGTCTGGACAACACCTCTAGTCACACTACACACATGAGTAACTACTCACGGTTTGCCAAAAACTATGACATAATTAAGCCCTTTAATCCAACCAGGACTTGAGAATGAATTAACATCTGTGCAAGCACTGCAGGTTTGCAGGCACGCTTCAGGTCCTCTTGTTTGACCCAAGCCTCGCAGGTGATCCTTTAAAGTGGGCACTGCAAGAACAGCTCTATAAACCTTATACACTGTCAGGTTTTACGAGTGAAAACTGCATTTCAGTGTAAAATTTAGGGGGAAAAAAA
Organism: Todiramphus chloris collaris; assembly: GCA_025345505.1. Taxonomy (NCBI): domain Eukaryota; kingdom Metazoa; phylum Chordata; class Aves; order Coraciiformes; family Alcedinidae; genus Todiramphus; species Todiramphus chloris. Next base: position 31,940,828 of record JANVCC010010406.1, read on the forward strand.
AAACCCTGTTTCTTCTGGTAACAATTTCTTAAGCTTGGGAGGAGTTTACAGGAACAACAAAAAATTACACCACAAAAAGCTCATTACTTTGACAACTATGACTAAATCCTCAGAGATTAAAGAAAGTATCTACTGGATTATAAATGAAAGACAGCCTGGAATATATTATGTAGAGTAACATGATCATCACCTTATGGAAACTTTCATAAAAGATACACAAACTTTCATGTATGTACTTTTGCATATATTTTATTTATTTGAGGACTTTCTTCTAATCTGACACATTCCAAAGCACATTAATCAAGGTACTTTTGGCTATTACTTGCTTTTACAAAAAAACAGGACAACCTAAGCATCACATTTATTACTTCCTTCTGTATATTTAATCCTCTGTTCAAGCACATGCCTGCTGTAACCAGGTTCTAGTGATTCTAAATCAGAAAAGAAATTAAACACAGAAGAAAACTAGCTTAAGTGAATTTTAGTAGCTCAACAATGTCTTTGAGAGACTAGAGGCGCAACTTTTAAGTTTGGGAAGGTTTGCAGCATTACATTCACCAACTTTACCAAATTACAATTTCCAGATCAGTATCTTGATGACTGCAACTAGAAATATATTTGCTACCCTTATCTCAAGTCAGCCACAACTTGTACGTACTTTCTTAGAAAAACTACCTTAAATGCTCATACACAGAAGCCACAGGTCAAGCGAACATACGCTATGAACTAAGGCTGCCCACACACAGCACACTAAGAAGGTTGCTGTGAACGCTATGTGTGGTTTTAAAACAAAGCAATTACAAATGAAGGTAGGCTAGACTACAAAATTCAAGAACTGTGTGTATTATCAGCACTTTGTTTTAATAATTGGGTATTTGACATATCAAAAGTAACTGCTGCTGACTGCAGCCATTTCCATAGCTCCCAACCTCACCCGATGGGACTGGTGATGATACCTGCCTATGCAAATCCCCTGTGAAAGGCACTGGGGGAATAAAAAGTCAAGTAACACACACACTACAGGATTTACAGAGAAAAGCCTCAGATGTGTTTTTTCCCCTTTCCAGCTCCTGAAGGTTCACTTTTCAGAAAAAAACATCTTCATTTCACAGAACTGTTTACTGGCATATCAACATCCCCCAACTTTCTCTAAATGTTATGTTAAAGGAAAGATAGGTTTGCCTTGGGCCTGACTTTATGTGCATGAGCTTTAACCTGCAGTAGAGCCCTGTGCTAAACCAGGTTTTGGAACAACAAAGCAGAAAAGCCCTCATGTCACAAATGGTGATTTTCATATAGCCCGAACTGGACTGGGGTCTTCAGCTTTCAACTCCTCTGTCACTCTGACACTACCCAGATCTCACAAGTACACTCAAAAAACACAAGAACAACATAAAGACTATCGGGGAGATAGCGAGCCACAAATCCCCCCTGCCTCCCGATGACAAACCACGAATACCAAGGTTAGGCCAGCTGCTGCTGGAGTTCCTCCATTTTTAGTTGTGCAGTTGTGCACAACTGCGCAAAGGAAATAGCAAATGCCAGCATTTTGGCTTGGACTGAACTTTTTAACCCAGCACTTTAGGGACTTGTAAATTTTATATGCACTTGCAATAGGGTGCGCTTGCTTAGGGAAGCAAATTTCTTTCAGACGCAGCACTAGAATATTTTACTTAATAAACTACGTCATCTCTGAAGATCAGAGGTCATTGGGAGTGTCCCCATATTCAACATATTTTTACTTCAACAAGGTCAGTACAAAGGGCACAAACACCTCTCCTCTCACCATATAAGCATGATCCCTTATTATCCTGCAAGGTCTCCTCCTCCTTCTATCAGAAAAGGAGCAATCTAGAAAGATCTGCAGGTGCTAAAACATGAACAAGAAGAAAGAGCATATGAGCCTCCAAATCTAAGTGTTCAAAGAAATAGAGCAGAAACCAAAATTTAAATTCTAACATAATGAAGTACACTACAAGAAAATTGGGGGGTGGAACACACCAAAAAAACCCACAAACAAAAAAACCCCAATGAACCCTGCACAAAAAAAAAAAAAAGACAAAGACACCACCATGAAGTCTGTACTACAAGCTTTGCTTCACAGACATGTCTTACCCCAAAAGACAAAGACTAGCGGCTTCCAATTATGTGGAAATGCTCCATAGTTTTAATATCTTCTATTTCTATACTCATTACGACAACGCAGCAACTCAAAAAAGCTGAAATCAATACGCAGTACTACACCACCTAACTTAAGAGCTTAGATCGCATCTTTTGTGACTCTCGGATATCTTTCATAACTTTTCATCTATTACTCCAGCATTTCTTTTTTGACTTTTTCCTGATTCTTTACATAAACTGTACTTACCACTGCTTCCAGATGATAGTCTTAATAGATGCAAAAGAGTTACCTGAACACTGAGATTACAAAACACCCAGGTGTTAATCACAGTGTTCCTATTTAGTAGTTTTCAATGCTGCCTCCGTATTTTTCTTTCTCTCCCTTGCCTTGAGACATGCATGGCCTTTTCCAAATAAACACAGCCAAAGAGAAGACATGGAACTAAGTCTTTTAATGTATAAAGAACATTTTACCATCACGGTAGTGTAGAAAACCCCTGCTTTTCAGTAACAGATTAAGGGCTTTCAGGCTTTCATGACAGTTTAACAAATCACACCAGTTACCAACAGGTGCCAGACCCTGAAGTTTCTTGACTCTCAAAGAAGACAAATACAAAAGCCACCTTGTCAGCACAGCAGAGGTTTTCACTACAAAAACCTCTCAAAAAACTCAGACAGTTTGCCCACTGAAAGCACACAACTGAAGAAGTTTAAGATAGCCCTCCAGACTGTGAGCAGCATGCGCTGCTCAGGGGCACCTACCATGAGAAGGTAAAATGCAAAGGCAGATTTCAAACAAACTGTAAAAGCATGTTAGAAATACTGCCTTTCATTTTCTCTCCCCCCCTTCCCCTCCTAATGAATTAGCATTAAGTTGAGGAGAAGGAAATCTAAGAGTAATTTTCATCTCGGCAGAAAAGATTAAAAATCAGCACTACTCTGACCTGCACAGCAAAACACCTCACAATTTATTAAAGAGAAGCCTTGGTAGAGGTTACCTGTCTGTCCTCCGTAAAGGCTTCTGTGCTGAGAAAACGGACAACTGCAGTTCCAGGAGCAAGAGCTGGCTCCCTGGTTGTGTAAGTCACAGCACAGCCTCCCTGAGGGAACTGTGCAAGGTTGCTGAAGTAGGGGATTTAAACTAAGTTATTCAAAACAGTGGAGAAATAACAAAAATAAAACTTCACTGTGATTGACTATATGAAATTCAGAAGTTAAACCTTGCAGCAGCACTTACTATTAAAAAACAATTAAAATTCACAGGTGGAACGTACCCATTTTTTGTAAAAACAAAACTGTTCATGCATTAAAGAAAAAGGAAAAAAAAACGAAACCACAAAACCTATAAAAAAGGATTTCCTCAAGCTTTACTAGTTATGTAAGGACATCTCTGACTTATGAGAACTGGCACAATTTGTTGTGCTTCCGAGTATCCTTATCTTACCAATCGTGCATTACAACTCCCTTATCACACACACCTGTTTAAAACTATCTTCCTCTCTCTCTCTCTCTCGTGTCCAATTGCACAAAGTCATAACGAGAATGTCATTAAACTGGTTAGGGTGATACTTCATGTCACATTAAGAACATAGCCACTTAATAGCAAAACAACCAGAATGTAGCACAGGAAATTCATACATTCCTGAATTCTCCTGCATCACATTCCCAGTTTCATTTGGGACAGAGAACTACAACATGCAACTGACAAATGGATCTGTGATAACAATTTTAGAGTTTCCAGTTTCAGGTGCAGTGAGGCGGTGGCAATGTTGATGCTCCCAGCGCTTCTACAGACACTCCACTGTGCTGCTTCTGCTGCCCACTTGCCCACTAGGTCTAAGGGGATGCCCTGACCCTAAACCGTGACACCACTACACACAGTCAGCTTTTCATTTGATGCGGATCACGATGGCTAAACAGCAAAAGCTGTGCAATTTTCTCTACATCAGGCACGTACGTATGCTTAATGTGGTGTGATAAAGCCTCTTGTGAAATACCAGGGGCTTGCCCTTCATTAAGAAAAATATGTATTTTATTTGTATGGATGCTACTTGAAGAGTCATCATCAAGCACTGTCAATTCTCTTTCATGAGGACCAAGCTGAAGCTAGAGCATCCATGCAGGTGCTACACTTTGCGTAAGGTGCTTTTTCTGCAGCAAGTTTCAACAGTCACATTTCCATACAAGAGACAGAGATGGGTATTCTGAGTTGAAGAGAACATCAACTCCTTCTTTCATGTCAACCAGCTGTGGGATAGAAGTTCAACAGGGAACCTTCTCAGACTAAAACCAGTTGAGCTTCCAAAGTTATTTCCATTGAGAACCTGCTCCGGGTTGAAGATTAATAAAAGCACCAAATAAACCCCAAAATAAACAAACAAGCACACACAACCAAAACCAAAACCAAACAACAACAAAATGACAACAAAAATACCACAGGAGAAGAGAAGAAAAGAAAAGAAAAAAAAACCACCCCACACACCACACCAAAAAACACCCCCATCAAAACTGGTATTTTCCCTCATATCCGCTCATCCTCATATTAACAGGGAAAAAAAAAAAAGTAGAAATGTCTTATTTTTACCTTTCTTTCCCATTGTTTGGTATCTGACCCTCAGACAACAAGTGCAAAGTTTTGTTTTCAGATGCAGCATCAATAGCATCAAGCTGTAACGCAGTCTTCCCTGCACTGACATAAGCAGAGTTTGCCATGTTCAGCTCTCACACCTGACCTGTCACCAGCTCACTGATTTTTTCTTCTTCTCCCTGCAGTATTCCACCTGAAGGCAGTGGTAACCCACTATTTTATCCATTCTCTAATTTAATTACAGCACCTTTAGGCTTCATAGGTCCTTGACAGCAACTGTGCATCAGTAAGAAATTATGCTAACATCTTGTTTTTAAGACACACATCAGAAATTTAGCAATGTGCCAGGGTGACTGGCTTAAAAAAAAAAAATTTCATCCCCTGGATCTGCAAACAGGGCTGGAAGAAACAAGCTATCAAACTGCTCTTCCTCCTTATAGCTATGAGGGCTTCATCTTACTCAGTTGTCCTGCCTATTTGCTACCTTTGGCCGCTTCTGTGTCCCCTGGGCTCCATCCATTCCCACCTCCCAGCACAAAACTTGTGTTTCTGTGCATCCAGTTAGGGAAGTTGATTGATCAACTTCCACAAGCTAAAACCTACTTTGGGGAGAGGAAAGTTCAGGGTAATTTAAATCCACCCACAATGCCCCTTTCAGTAGCCATGCTAGCTTATGTCAGGTGAAATGTACACACAGCACCACTGAAGACATGAAGTCCGAGCCTTCCTTGGAACAAATACAGAGGAGTGGGGAGCCCAGTCACCAGTACACTCACTGAGTCCTCCCAGCCTTGCCTCAGGGCCACAATAAGTAGGAGCAAGAAACAGTTGAAGGATCCTGGCCTGAGAAATAAAACTCAGGAGCAAGAGCTGTCTGGGATTAAGCCTGTGATGAACACAATGCAGCTCTCCCCCCCGATGCTGCACAACTCCTGTCAGGGTGTTGAGTTTTCTCCGCAGGACTGCTTGCTGGAAGAGACCTTGTAAGGATAAAAGACAGAACTACCAAAGGGTATGGCTATGTCTCCAGTGGTACACATCGCTCTTTTCCTGCTGCAGCATCATTATGAAAATAATTTATTTATTCTGACAGTGGTGAATGACAAAGTGCAGTTCCTTCTCATCAGATAATCCCTGGCTGCAAGGGTGCTACCCTTATGTTTACCTGCATATTCAAGAAACTCATCTGCCTCTGAAGGACCAGTGAAGAGCACATACTATGGGACAACTTCATGTCCCAGCCAACCCTATGCAAATCAAGATACACCAGGTTCAGGGTCAAAATCCAGCATTCACACCACACTGCAAAGGTCATTTAAAATATTCGAGACCTCAACAGGAGATAAATCTCTAATAGCAGACTACAATTCATGCTTTCTTGGCAACCACCATGGAAATGAAGAGAGCCTTACCAAAAAAAAAAAAAAAAAGAGAAAAAAAACCCAAAAAAAAAAACAAAAAAAAAAAACAGAGGGGGGGGGGGGGGGGGGGGGGGGAAGAAAAAAAAAATTCAAGAAATCATCATTTCACCATACCAAAACCACCTAATGGAAACAGCTTCAGAGACAAGCATTTGAGAAGGTTTGGGGTTTTGTTGTGTTTAAAATTATTCTAGCTCAGAAAAGAGTTACCCTTTTTCTCCATGCTAAAACCTCTACAGCAACCCTGGTGTTTTTTACATAACCATACTTTTGAAAAAAAGATGCTAGTGCTTTTCAGATAGCAAAGACACAGATTTTACTAATCGTGATTAACTAATTCTACTGCCACTGACTAGCTTTCTCTGATTTTCAAACTACATGTGTACAGTCTGCATGCTTCTGTACGATACAAAGAAATTATGCATACCAGTAGTTACAAAAAGGTTTGTGCAGCAGAGAACTCTGTTAAACATAGGTGTTTCGCTGCAGAATTTAGTTAGCAATGACTAACTCGGGAGTCTGAAAAAACAGCTCTGACTTTGGGAAAAACTTACACAAATGCAGTGATTCATCACGCATGGCTATCTATGGGTTGCAGAGCACCCACCATCCCTGTTCCTGCCTCAATACAACCCTTGTGTTGGTATTAACAATATAAAGGTCAGTCTGACTTTTACCTAGTCCATGGGGGGAGGATTCGGTTTGTGCCATACTAACACTTTCTGTACGTTCAGAAACACAGGTGCAGATCTTTCAGTATAAGCACTTCAGATTTCACATCAAATTATGTGTGAGCATGTCAGGAACAGGATTAACAGAAGCTTTGCTTACAGAACAGTCTCATGAGCATTACTGGGATTTTAACTCCTGCCAAGCTTAAATGAGCTTTCCCTCATGCTAAATGAAATGTAGCAGAGAGAGTCATTACTACACTTGATGATTAACTTTTAAGAATCCTGTTTGCACTATCATTAGGACATTATGAAAGGGAAAGACAGATGTGAGAGCTGCAAACTACAGAGGTTCTGTCTCAAGATTCTTCACAAAACAGATTATTACTGTAAATTTCCAGTCTTCAAATGCTAAATTGGAGGGGTCTTAGTATTAAGAAAAGCAAAACTGTAAACTTGCATGAAAGCATCAGAGGCAAGACAAGATTTATGTTCCTGCTTCAAGGTTTAGGGCTCAACAGTGAAACAGAAAGCCTTCCTCGGCAAAGCTGACCTCCAAATACCTCAGCAGCCATCCATATCTTACCTCAGACCAGAGACCCTACTCCAGATCACTCACTGCTTTCACATTTCAACTGTCACAGTGGAAAAATTAGGGTAAGTTCAGCTATATGCAAAAATTCATCCCAGCCTAGAGAGATCTGTCACAGAATTTGATGGCAATTACTGTTACTTGTGAACCAGATTCTGCAGAGGTGCTCGAGCTGTTTGCTGCTTCTGTGCTCCCCTTTAGAACCTTCTGAGGTCAGCAGCTACACACATCACATCACACCAAAAGATAAAACAGAAAAAGGAGAGCATCCTTGAGACAGCTATATCCCGTTTCCTGAAGAAAGACGAAGAAGCAGAACTCAGGAAGATACCATCTTTGTTTATACTGTCATTCTGCATCAAAAAATACCCTTTTCCTCCAAATAGCATTTAATAGAGCAAGAAATAAACCAAAGTCCCCATACAGCCTATAAAATAAATGGACTGTTTCCATCAAGAAAATAAACAAAAATCATAATTACATGTTAATTCAAAATAATTAAACTGAATTCATTTCCTAAATTTACATTTTAATTGTTATGCAGCTCATTAGTAAAGTCTGCTGTTTTACTTTGGGTTGGTTTTGTGTGTTTCCTTCTGTTTTTTAGTAAGGGCAGATTTAATACAGTAAACAAAACAACAATTCTTACGAAGCATTAGTTTCCTTCTCATTCTCCCTTGACGCTTCCCTCAATTTTCTCCAATTGGAATATTAGCTTTAAACTACTGCAAGAATATGTAACAGCAAAGAAAAACAATAATAGTAATAAAATGCAAGCTTAGCTAGATAGTGTTATTTATGAACAGAGGAATTCTCACATACAGTCTTCTTTCCAGCAAACTATATTTAGACTTGAAGTCTGTGAATTTTTTCTTAGAAACTGAGAAACATTAATCTTCAAGTTTCCCACCTGATGTGCAGACTGGCACTGAGAATTTAAGTCTACTAAAAATCAGCTTGCTCTTAAGTAGCTTTTGCATCTCTCAGAAGTCATCCATGGTACACAGGAGTACGTAGACTACAAACTGATTATCAGTACTCTGGATTAACAACCACTTATTTTTTTGCTACGGCTTTTCTGCAATTAAAGACTGAATGACAGTTTTCATTATTTTTCTGCTAGGACACCTGTCTCTTGCTAATGTTTCTCACTTATGGCAGATTTTAAATAGCAAGCTTCATTTAAGCTTCCTTGTTCTTAAAGGCTGAAGACATATTTCTGCTTGGCAAAAATGCTTATTGTCTTTAACAATAGATTCACCAGTGACACACAAGAAACTGCGCTACAGTTTGTGTGCGATGGCCCGAGAAGTCCACCGGCAAGGTCAGCTAACTGCACATCTCAAGGAACAACACAAGCTGCTCCCTACTGACCCCCAAAATTCCATGGCTCCTCTACACTCAAACAGCTTCTCCATCTTTCTAATATAGTGAGTACTGTGCATTTTAGCGTTCGCTCTTGTGAGCCGTGGCACTTTAAAACAATATGAATAAAGTTTTTAAAATTCTAACGTGCTTTGAATGACCAGAGGCAAAAAGATGTACTACCTCCTGCTGCTTCTCAATGGTATTAAAACAGCTTGCTTTACTTTCCCTACTTCAGGATTTTTTGCAGTATTTCCTAAAGGAGTCCTTCATGTCTGACATGAGTGAGGTTTCACAGGACACTTCCTGAGAAAGCACGTCCTAAAGACAACTTGGTCAGATCCTGGACAAAATTAACTGCTGACTAGCAAAGTCTCAGACCTTTCCACGGGTGATGGGTCTTTCAACCCAAGGCCCAGAACTTCTCAATGGCATTTAACTGACACCCAATGCTTTGGTATGTTTCCAGCTCTCACAGACAAGGGTTTCACCTTCCCCGACACATACCAGTGTAGCTGTCAGGTCCTGAGAAAGAATGAAAAAGCCTGGGATCGACCACTTCTCTTCCAAAGCAGAGTTATTGCAAAACCAGGAGAGGGTGACCGTGCCTGGGAAAACTCAGCAGAGAGCCCCACCGGATTCTGTGGTACACAAAGGCTCTTGTTGAAAGCCAGGCTCAGGAAGCTAAAAGAACGGAGTGAAGGGAAGGCTCTTCTTGGAAGAGCACAGGAACAACAGTTCAAACAAAAAATTATAATGACCAGGAAGGACTGAGAAGTATTCAACAGCTCCAATAGAAAGCAAGTGAGATGACTGCTCACCGAGACCCACAGCACTGTAGTAAGGATTTTCATGTCACTTGTAAAAATTACCATTTGCACTTTACAGTGCTTTCCGCTTAAACATCTTGATGTTTGTCACTCACCAAATAGTCTTATCCTACCTCTAAACCACTTCATAAGTTTTCAGGAGGGGGGAAAAAAAGAAACAAAGGTTAACAAACATCATTTTTCTGGCTTTTTAATAGGCTGTTAAGTCAGCAGCACAGGCCACAAGGACCTTCCACCGCTCACAGTCCTCCTCCATGCCTCCCAGAGCCATCTTACCCTAGCAGACACTCCATCACCACAGGGCTCTTACAGCTGCACCAATGAACCACACCTGCCACGGAGCAGTGTATTTTCAGTACTTAGAAGCAAGGTCAGAAAATGCCATCAGCAGAAACATTACAGCCTTACACATCTTGTGCATATGAGTACTGGCAGGTTTGAAAAAGTGCCTGCTCTCACAGTATCACCCCACCTGATCTTGAACTCCTGGCACACAGACTAAAACTGCACCACATACCAAAATATCACAGCAGCAACAGCAATAATCAAATTCTGCCATCGTGCAAGAGTAGGTATCATCTACCTTCTTCTCAACACATCAATATAACACACACTAAGAGGAGCAGACAAAAGCAGCAGGGTATCTTCATTCCCAGAAGCTGTGGCTAAAATGGCATCCCCACACTTCCCTGTGCTCTTAAAAGCCCATCTCCACATAACTCTGGTAAGTCAGAGATGCAGATGCAAGCAAGGGCCCCATACCAGCCCCTACTCTGCCACGATAACCAAGGCCCAGGTGGGAAATTCTCTCTCGCACTGCTACGCGGGGACCTGTTTCATCATTCTGAGTCCTGGATGGGTGATGGAGTTAATCTCGTCAGCAGCTGGTCACAAGTGGTGTTCCCCAGGCTCAGTATTGGGCCAGTTCTGTTCCGTATCTTATCAATAATCTGGATGAGGGGATTGAGGTATGTCTGCAGACAACACAAAGCTGGGTGGGTGTTTCGATCTGCTTGAAGGTAGGGAAGCTCTACGGAGGGACTTGGACAGGCTGGATCAATGGGACAAGGCCAGTGGTATGTGACTGAACATGACCAAGTGACAGGATCTCCACTTGGGTCAGAACAACCTCATGCAACACTACAGGCTTGGGGTTGAGTGGCTGGAAAGCTGCCTGTCAGAAAAGGACCTGGGGATGTTGGTCAACAGCTGGTTGAAAACAGCAGTGTGCCCAGGTTTTGGGCCACTCACTCCCAGAAGGACAACTGAGATGCTTAAGTGTGTCCAAAGAAGGGCAATGAAGTAGTGAAGGGTCTAGAGAACAAGTCTTATAAGGAGGAGCTGAGAGAACTGGGCTTGTTTTGCCTAGAGAAAACAAGGCTCAAGTGTGACCTTAGCAGTCTCTACAACTACCTGAAAGGAGGATATAGCAAGGTGGGGGTCCGTCTGTTCTCACAAGTAACAAGCGATAGGACAAGAAGAAATGGCCTCAAGTTGCACCCAGGTAGGTTTAAGTTGAACATCTAAAAAAATTTATTCCCAAAAAGGGTCATCAAGCACTGGAATAGGCTGCCTAGTCACCATCCCTGGAGGTTTTGAAAAGACATGTAAATGTGGTGATAGGGACATGGTTTACCGGTGACTGGAATGCTGGGCTGACGGTTGGCTTTAATGATCTTGAAGGGCTCTTCCAATCAAAACAACTCTGTGATTCTACAAATCTTCAGACAACAAGCAGCAAGATGCACTGTCTCTCAGACAGCTAAGTGCACAGTCTATCCTGGGACATCTGCTGTCATCAGCAGGCAAAGATGCACCATTTCAAGAAATAAACACATGATCACTGGGATCACCTCACTGCCTGGGCAGGAGAAGGGCACTACAAAATCTAGAGCTGGATGACATTTCTCATCTGAAAGGCTCATAAAATTGTGTAGTTCTCCACTCCTTACCCTCAACAGCTGCAAAATTGAGACAAATAAGACTGCAAGATCTTAAAGTTATGTGTTAAAGTAGATGGAGCAAACACTTCAGTGTGTTACTACAGCAAGCTAGAAGATGTGATGAAAACACAAATTCTGTTTCTCAAACAAAGAGGCCTTCAGAGCTGCAGAAGACTGTGGGCTTTTTTCTGCTGTTGATTTGCCAAATTTAAATGGAAAATAGCAAATAAAAATGCTTAGGCGATGTATATTACGGTCAAACCACATTTTCAGTAACATCAATTGTTCATAGTCGAAAAGATTCTCCTCTACTGGATCAGGAAGGGTGAGATACTCCTTTTAGAAAAGGCGGTCTGTGACAATTCCATCCACCAGACTGCAGAAGGTTGATCACCAGCAGAGGGAGGATAAAGCAAGCCTACAGGCCAGGAGGTGAAGTGTTTGTTAGTCAACTCCTGCAGACAAGACTATAGTCAGGCCTGGGTTTAGACAGCATCCAGGACAGGGAGCACAAGCCTTGGTTCAGACTCTCAGCCCGTACAGTGCATGCTACCTGTCAATCAGGACCTGAGAAATCTAGGGTAAAACTGCCTTATTTTTTCTTACCTGGACAGGAAACAACTACTTGCTGATTAGCAGGACTTGAATTCAGCAATAAAAGAGGGCATTGCAATGACAAGACCAGAATAAGCATGGCTTGCTTGGGCAAGTAATGCATCACACAGCAACGACCACAGGGTATGGTGGGGATAAAAAGTAAAACTTAATAAATAAATAAATAAATAAAAACCAGCAAGCTATTTCAGTGGAGAGCTACTTCAGAGGAACAACACAAAGCATAGTTTTAACCAGGACAACCTACAGTACCATTACGATTAAGATCTCTTTCAAGGAAAGAAGCAGGACGTATGGGAAGGGAGGAATAGGAGACGGCAACTGCAGATACTGAAGTAAGCATAATCTGTGGCCATGACTTAAGGCTGCATCCTTGCAGGAGTGGCATTCTTCCTGCCCCACTGGACTGGGCTGCTTCCTGCAGCAGCTCAGAGCAGTTCCCACTGACAACCAGCTCCAAGCTGCAGGCATGGATATGAGAACACCAGTCTGTTTTCCTTCAATGCACATTAGGAAAGCTATAGAAAAAAGGCAGACTGCCACTCGACTAAGAATTATTTATACTCCAGTCTTAGTGGGTATTTTATCTTTTTAACATACAAGCCACTATTACAGCTTCAGTTTCAAGGAGGCTTATAATTTACTTCACCAGCACAGAAAGATATAATCACTAACAAAAGATGTTTTCACACACTGTTGTATTATGCGATCCAAACCAAGGCTGACAGGACACAAGAGGTGCCCGATCTGTGATACATCTGCAAACAGCCTTTCCTTTTCTTCTGTTTATTAAGGTTCTGTAGCTGGCTAAAGCAAAAAAGAGCAAGTGCAAATGTACAGTATTTCCAGGGGTCTACAAATCAAAAAAACCTAGACTGCAAAGTGGCAATCATTTCCTCCTTCATGAGGAAAAGCCAGAATCAGAGTAAGCTGAGTGAATTTACTTATCATAACCACGTTAAGCCATTCATTTCTGTGGCAGAATGACCCAGACTTTGCAGCTAACATTTCACTATGTGAATGGGTAGAAACATTTGCTCACATAAGCTGGCTAAATGTGATTCAGCCCAGATGTCCAAATGCTTTAGCAGTCTTTGCTGTGAGATGTTTGCAAAACATCAAAAATGAATAACAGATGCAAAAACATGACCGACTTTCTGTCCAGTGGACATGCAAGGCCTGATGTTTAATAAGGCTATTACTGGTAGCACATATTGCTAAAACTCACTGCTGTACCATAACTGTAGTTACACAATGTTCAGTTCTTGTTCAAAGGAAAGGTGAAAATAGGACACAATCTGGGCTGTAAAAGATCTTCCCATTAGGGTCTCCTCTCCCCTGCACAGAACTGCTGCACCCCTCAGCAACAAGGAGGGGGAGCAGAGAAATGAGATATGAAAAATGTTGCCAGTCCTGAGCATCTTGGAAAATACCTAATACACCACGGGGGGAGGGGAAGTGTGCCACTTACAGCCTTGATACAGACCCTCAGGTTTGAAAAAGGCATTCCAGGACAAGTCTGAAAAGTCTGACTGGCAGACAGTGGCAGATATGAAATAACCAAGACCAGAACTGTATTTACGATGAATTTGCTTATATAATTCTACCAGAATAACAGTACTGTGGAGTTCCTTTTAGTACTACATGGTTTTAGAGAACACACACAAAGAAACAGTATTTTAAAAGCAAGTATCACAGACATACAGAATGTAACAGAAAAATTCAGGGTAAGAATAACACAGGGATAACCTTTGAACAAGGCCAATAACATGCTGGTTACTTCATTCTTCCAAATACAAGGTCATTTTCTTCTCTCATTGTGGAATCTATTGATTCTAAATAAGCACAATTTTTCCTGCAGCAATAGCAGTTAATACGATGTCTGGTTCAGACAGTTGCTGCAACACGTGTGCATTACACATTTACCCTTAAAAAAATACAGACTTGCTCTATTATGCAAAAGCATGTAGCACGCACATACAAATTTCTGCACAACCATTACACAAAAGTATTTCGTTCAGCATGGCAAAACAAACTGATCCACAATTTATTTCATAAATAAAGGCACTCCCCCCACTCAGTGACTGCAAACAACAAATGCATCTCAGTGTCACCCCAAATTATCTGCTGGAAGCATCTAACAGACCTCCAGAGCTGAAACAAGCCAAGCAGCTTCCTCAAACTTATTCTTCCTTCCCCATAATGTACCATAAGCCAACAGATAAGCCACAACACAGGAGTTCAGACCTATGAGCAGGAGATCTACCAGTCGTCCTCTGCTACTAAGACAAGCTAATATTTAATTTATTATAAAGAGGCTTTTCACAGGCAAAAGAAAGAATATGCAATAATCAATACTGATTAAATCTACCATTACAGCAGGAAATGGTCTTTCTTGCTACCAGGTCTACTGCCTCCGAATTTTATTTTAAAAGCAACAAATTAAAGGAAACACACTACTCTGAAACTGATTAACAGGTACATTGTTCCACATCTGAGTTCTCACCA
>JANVCC010010406.1:31955580-32002819 GCA_025345505.1 Todiramphus chloris collaris
ATCATAACTTGCGAGTATTTGCCTTGACTCAAACTTCTGAAGTTTGCTTTTTAACTTCAGGGGTGGAAGGGTAGGGAGGAAACTGAGCATGAAGTACCTAATTACAGCTTAGCTCCAACCAAAGCAAAAATTCACTCAAGCTGTCCACACCTTACTTTGATCCACACAAGAACACTGAAACCCTGAGCAACCCAGACTCTTGATACGCTTCTGCCAGAGGTCTTTGTATTCTCCGGGGGAAAAAAAAAACCTACCTTTTTCATACCACTCTCCTTCACAAGTCATTTGTAACTGCTTTTCCTCAGGGTGCTCCAGAAAAGGAGGCAAAAAAGCAAAACAAACCAGAAGATTTTGTGGCAAAGAACAGCACTATACTAAACATTTGGGGTTGACAAGCCAAGAACCAAAGGAGCTGAGCTTCCCCTGGCCACAATTTAAAACACTCACAGGAAGTTCCAATGATTAAGTATCCAGTTTTCTGTGCTAATTTGTAACTGGCAGTTTACAGAGTGGAGGCACGGCTCCTGTACCTGTTTTTCTGTAGGTATGCAGGCAAACTGCTTTATATAGAAACACTGTACAGTGTTCTTGCTACCTACCACACACTCTGGGTTGCACTGTAGAAGCAGTTACTCTAGCCAATTTTCTTCCAAAAGCAGCAAATACTCTCCTTGCTCCTAAAGAGAATTTAATGAAGCCATCTGCTCGCAGTTGAGACTATTCTGAAAACATCCTGCATTCTTAATGCTCCCTTTTACGGTTCAAAGCCTGGCTAGCATCCCAAGGCTACAACCTTTGCAAAAAGCTAAGCGGTAAGTAAAAAGAAACATTACTGAAAACATTTTGCTCATGTGTACGTTCAAGTACTTCAGTAACTGCATGTATCATATGCAGCTGTCATATTACTGACAGCATTTTTTGTCAATACTCGTATTTTAAAGA
Organism: Todiramphus chloris collaris; assembly: GCA_025345505.1. Taxonomy (NCBI): domain Eukaryota; kingdom Metazoa; phylum Chordata; class Aves; order Coraciiformes; family Alcedinidae; genus Todiramphus; species Todiramphus chloris. The sequence goes on from JANVCC010010406.1 coordinate 31,956,523, forward strand.
AGGGCGGTAGAATAGTAAATTGCAATATGCATATATAATTGAATCTTGCAATGCTTGTTTTTAATAGGAGAACGTGTTATTTGGTAAACAAATGTCAAATGAAAGAAACTAACTGATCCACAATTTAAAAATTCCTCAGTGCTACAGCCTCATAGAAGCACAACCAGGAAATGAAGAACTTACGTTCACTGAGTTTCCAAGAACTCTGTCCAGCCCATCTGTAAAATACCAACCAGGAGACACAGATTTAATACAGCTGCTGTACAGACTATAGCAAAGGGTTGCTGTAGACTCAGCTGCGACACACTTGCAGCAGCCAGTTTCAGCTGTCAGGATGCTGTCTGTCCTTCAGGGATGGATGGGCTAAGAGTACTGGAAGACATACAACCAGACAAGAATGGACCATTAACACAGGTACATCCCCTACATGAAGCTACTGCTTTTACAGAGAGTAGAGATATGTAACATACAGAATTTATAGCATTTCGATACTTCAAGGTACATTTCTCCAAATTTCCCATCTGTTAGCACTCCTCTAGCAGCAGACTTAAAACATGGTTTTTCAAGGAGAAATACTGCAGCACAGGATTACCTTCTGCTGTTCCTGGTCGCGTAAGTGAGCCTAAATGTGATTTTTCCAACTGAAAAATACACCCTTTACTCACAACACAAGTTCAAAAAGGTTAAGATCTGCTTCATTGTGTTTCCAAGATGACTGTGAAATTAATAGTGCTGCAAGCCACCTAGGACAGAAAATAGATTCATCACAGTACCAAGCACAATGGAGCCTTCAGTTTTGCCTGGCGCTTCTAGACCACTTTCCAACACAATTAATCACTGTGTTCTGTTACAAACAAAACCATCACCAAAAAAAAAAAAAAAAAAAATCCACCAGAAAACTAGAGGTGGCATAATAAAAACCACAGCACTTTACTTGTAGGGTAGTGGAGCCTAGAGACACCCATCAAGAGCAAAAGTCTACATACAACATGCACATTTTGGGTTCCACTATATCCACAGCGAGACCTTCTGGGATGCCAGGGAGAAGAATCCCTCTTCCGAACACTTTTTTATGGCACTTTTCAAGAGGCATATTTTCTCAGTGGGAGTCATACCTAACATACTAAGACTGCATATTCAAAACTTCAGTAGTCATCTGGTGCCTGGGAGAGTTAATGGCAGTAGCAGAGGACAGGCGAAAATAAGAGTAAAGCTGTTACAATAAATGCAGCAAAATTCCACACCAAACTTAATTGTGAAGAGTTGCTCTGCTCTTGCGGCACCAAGTGACAAAAACCCAGCTCTGTGTTCTCACTTCAGAGTATTTTGTCAAATAGCTGCTTCTTCACAGGGCAAAGCCTCCTGTAGCACAAAGAAAACAAAAAAAACCGCAACCCAAACCTGTCTTGATCTACAGTTTTGCTCCCAGATTTCTCTGCAATAATTAAAAAAAAAAAGTCCTTGACTTGTATCCATTAAAAAAGCATGCCTTCCAAATCTGGCCTTTTCACATTCACTGAGCAACCTATGCAAGGCTGTCATTTTTGGATTTCATAGCAGCAAAAAGTAGAAATAGCACTGCAGCTACTAAGACAGGTTGTTTGCTTTTTTCCAGTGCCGGGATTTTCCAAAAGCAAGCGTGGTGCTAATACTGTCACAGCCATAGCTAAGTCATCTGAAACAACATGTGGCTGACAGAGACATGTTCCAAACTAGGCCAAAGCTGCCAAAGGAACTTTGTAAGCCCAAACCTCAACTTCTACAAGAAGTACTGCAAACAGTGCCCACTTCCTCATTCGACAATACCAAAGAGACTGGAACATGGGTTTCATGTCAATCAGAGCAGAAAGCACCAAGAGGGTGCCACAATTGTGGAAGACACAGGGCATCGCCTGTGCTATGAAGTGGACCAGAAGTATATGCTTGGCAGTCAGTGTCTACTTAGCAAACCACTGCTCAAACAGCACCTTCATCCAACTCCATTTCCTCTTCTCACATGGAAGGGAAATTCCCTGCACCGTGCCTTGCCATGCACTGTACCAACCTAGGCTACATGGAGAGAAAGCTGTCTTTCTCTTCCAGAAAAGCTAAAAAGGAAGCAGTGGTCACCCAAACACACTTCCTTTTCACCGAAGTCTCTAGGTAAAAGGATTAAGGCAGGAACCTGTACAGCTACTCGTTCTAGCAGTTCTCAGCCCCAGCATGTTCTGGAGAATATCCTTCTGGGATATGTAAAAACAAGTTAAGCAAAATCATCATTTCCAGGCTAGTGCTTGAATCATATCTGCATATGCAAATTCTCTTCTTCCCCGCACCCCCCTGGTCTGGTGTCTGATTGCTGTTATTTCTCAGGGATTAAAAAGGCTGTATTCTACTGACTGCTTGAAGTTTGCTCAATCAGAAAATCCCTGAAATTCCCTTCTTCTAAGTGTGTTGGGCAGAACAGGAAAGAGATTTTCAACAAATATTAGCAAAACATTAACAGAGATGCAGTGACTTGCCATCAGCAGGCACAATCTCCTCTCCATCTCCAAAACCAGGGACCAGAGGAACAGGACCAAGCCCAAAAGCAAAAAAATGCACAGGAGACTTTATACAACAACCAGGCTGAAAGCATCTGGAATGGCACTTCAACAGCAGAAAATACACAACTCTCACATTAGTATGGGAGATGCAGAAAGCTACAGGTTTTTTCCCTATGGGTTTTTAGAGATAAATGAAAATACAAAATTTAAAGTTTATGTTGATTTGAGAACTTATCCAGATGAAAAAAAAAAAAAAAAGCCATTTGCTCTTAAGGGAAGAAATGGAAGTTGTGGCAGGTTACTTTTCAGCCGTATCAGTTTCTGAATGCAGCTCACTGTACAGCCAGACAAGTTTTAATACTAGTGGAAGGAAATGTGTAAGAGCTCATTTAACCACGGATTTTCAAGGAAAACACGCATCTCTCTCACTGTGCAGAACTGGAGTTTTGAAAAGCATTAAGGTTTTGACTGAAATTCTGCCAACCAGAGAAAACAGGTTGGAAGCTACCAGACAAATTGCTGCCACGGAACAAAGCAACTTCAATGCGTTCCTTACAAGCTAGGTTTTCCATTGATGCACCTGTCTCCTCCATTTTTACTTGCATGGGGGTATCTCTTGAGTCTCTTGTATGTAATTTTTGTTCTGGCACTTGCACCAGACACTTGACATGAACTCTGAAGCACACCTCTTTGGCTCACAGCACACACGGGGTTAACCAGCTCCTAGGGCTCTCTTGCTAACCAAGTGAGAAAGTGCTGCCAAACACCAACCTATTTTATTAGAACTCTGTGTGAACTTCTGTTTGGGCTCCAGTGAAGGTGAGAAGCATACAGAGAGGCTAGACCAGGAAGGCTCTGAAAACTCCGTGGTGATGCCAGAGGACTGAATAAACAAAAAAGTGCAAACGAACAGAGCTGTGCTTCTGTGACACACAGGCAGGAGTGCACTTCAAAAAACCAACCTGAGCACCTCTGAAGCACACTCACCACATACAGCTGAAGGCTTCTGATCTACAACAGTATGGACAACGCATCAAAGCCTGTAACACAGATGCCTTAAAAAGCAGAAGATCTGGAGCTCAGAATAGCAAGACTTAGCTCAGATCACACTGCCTGTGACCCCTTCCCATCCCAGACCTTGTTTCAGCCCCTTAAGTGTACAGACAGCGAGGGCTTCAGCTGCCTCCAAAGCCTCTGCAGCAGCACAGAAGGAATGCCCAACCTCTCTCATTCCATTCCTAGCCCCAGCTTCAATGCAAGCTTCCTGGAAAGGATTACAAAATTCACTGAAAGGTAGCTCTCCCACAGCCCTCTTCAGTTCCTGCACTGCTGAAAGCTAGCAGTCTATAGCAGGGACTTCATAAGGAAGAGCAGGAGGACACAAAAAGGACCACTGAGGAGGAAGAGAGAGGGCCAAGTCACCTGTGCTGAAGCCTCTTTATTTACTTTTATTTGTCTTCCAACTTCACTGAATTCAGAACATCAAAAGCGTTTGAGTGCTGCAAGATACTGCAGATAACCCCCCGAAGCACAAGTTTAGCAAGCACGATTTCTACCACAAGCTGGTTTCACTACTCGGGTATCAAGAAAAAGTACGAACAAGCACCGTCTGCATGCTGAAATGTTACTTGCCATCTGCTGAAGACTGAGAATGTACCATGAAGTATCATTCACAAAACCAAGGCAATTGGTACAGCAAACACACAAACTATCTGTATTATAGTTACACCAGTCTCACAGCCCTCAGCTTGATGCAACTACAGGCAACAAGCAAAGACTGCAAGAGCAAAAAACAACCTGAAAGACATGGTTCTTTGAAGAAACTATTTTAAATAAACTAATCCAAAATAAACTAATGCTTAATCGAGTACTTCCACCTCACTATCAAAGACTGGTATTCTCATCAGAAGATCCTAAATGCAAAACTGCTAGAGAAACAGGTAGTGAAATGAGTAATTAATGGCTGCCCTCTCCACATCAATGAACAGTGACGGACAAAGACATACGGTACAGCCACAACGGCTGCAGTAGACAGAAAACATTGCTTTCTACCAAAGCTATATAGTCAGGAAAGCTTTCAGCTGCCAAGGAAAAAGTTAACATTCAACTAAGACCTTCACACAGAAGCATTTCATTAACCTTTACTTTTCATGCTATGCACCCCTGAGTAATGCGTGATACTTTAGAAGTTCCACCTACCTTACTACAGATGTACACAGTTAGGGGGTCCCAAACAGAAAGCATTACAGCTACTAAAGCTGTAATGGGGGGTATTACACCTCGAGAAGTAGAACTAGGAGGTCTGATTAAAACCCTGCCTAAGCATGGATGGTACCCATTTACTTCCCTGTCGGACAAGCTGGATGCTAAGCCTGTCACTCAACAGTGGTCCTTCAGAGCAGATAAATCATAATTCACAGCTACTGGCAAGAATCTAACTTTCCTGCCTATCACTGCATTTCTGATGTTGCAATTCATATACCAGCCTGAAAGGTTTCCAAGGCAGAGGGCTAAATATTCCTCTAGGTTAGTGTATCACTGAGCAGTGGGCCTGCTAGCACAGTTCAAATGAACGAACTGTACTAACAGACTGCCCATTAATTAAAGCTGATGTTTCTTTGCCCATCAGGCAACAGGGCATTCAGGAGCCATCACATAATGAAACCATTGTTAGTCTTTCCTTCACATATTCAACTGCAGAACAAAAGATGACCGTTGTACAGTCAACAAGGACTTGAACTTCTGCAGGTAGCATTGCTTCTCAACAAGAACAGAACAGCAAAAGAGATCGTGCACTGAAAGAAGAGGTGAAAACAGTTAAAAAAAACAAACACACAAAAAAAAACCCAAAACAAAACCAAAACAACGTAACACATGAAAGCTTTCTACTACTAGTTTTTCACTTGAGCAGCACCCTTTCATAAGCACTGTGAGTTTTTTTTAGTTTAGCATCATACCACTTAGACACTCATTAGCTAGAAAAGATAGCACAAAATGCCTCCCAAGGACTATTAACTCTCCTTCCCTGCTCCCAGAAGGCCACTTTTACTGTTCTTCTGCAGGTTTTCAAACACAGGAATAAAATACGACCTTTTGACATTTCATAATAAGACAAATGTCTCAGAAAAAGAGATGTTCACTTCTTCCCAAAGGGTCATGATACAACTGAGTTACGCTTCAATGAAAAAAAAAAAGCAGACTTAAGTTGTAAAACAGTTACCGGAAGGTCCCTTGCATAAGAGGAGGGGGGAATTTTGGACTTGTGGTGATGTTCCATGAATTTCTGCAGCGTATTTAAAAACAAGAATCAATTCGTATTCATATCAATGCTGGTTTTAAACTGTCATGTTTTATCAACCACACTAACTACAAACAGCAATCACAACTGGCATAACGCAAGTACAAACTCAAAAGAGCAAAATAAATACTTTCATCCCAATTTTCCTGAGAAAAGCAAAACAAATGAAAGCATGTCCAAAGCCTGAGAAAAGAGCACAAGAAAAAAGAAACCCCTGAACAAAAAGAAATAACAGGGTAAGACAACTAAAGGGCCTCTAATGGTAGTGAATTATTCTATCACAGCCTGTTAGTGTCAGGTTATGTAATGAGCCCAAATGATTTAAGAATTCATGTAGAGTGAGAAATGTTTTTCAGTTAGCAATATGGATTTGGGTTGGTTGATGTCAAGTGACTGTAAGTGATATCTCATAAAAATGACAGGTGAAGGCTTTAAACAATGGCTTAAAAATTGTTATTTTTTTTAAGACCCTAAGCTTATGAAGGTGTGCCCTAAAAATCTTCAAAAGAAATGAAATCAGCAGAGTAGATGCTAGTACTTGGGAAAATTACACAGCTTACATTTTTTTCTTACTTTCCAATGTCTCTGCTTCTAAATTAGGATACAGATGAAATTAAGTACGAAGCTGGAACACAGAGGTAGGGTAACACAACAGCTATAAATTAGAGGGAGGGAAAAACCTGTAAGTAATGAAACAAAACCACAAAGAACAATTAATACATGTTAAGCATTTACAGGACGGAAAATGCAGATGGAAAAAATCATGCAGCTATAACGTCACAACCTGTCACTGAGAATCAGTCTGCCCTTCTGGGAAAGAGAGGCTGTTAAATCCCTCCACGAGTCAGGTGAAGTTAAAATCTGCTCTTAGAGAAGGTGACAGTCCCCAACACACACAGCCTCTCGCAGAAGTAGAATCCATGATCAATTTTATGCCACTAAAGTGTGCTTTATTACTGGTCCAAAATGCCTGTCTTCCGCTTACAAACGCTGAGATAGTACATACCTCAGCCTGAGGAGTAAATGAAATCACTCCTCCCCACCATCTGTATTGACCAATTTATATCTATTAGCTTTTCTTTGCTAAATTATACAGGTAGTGCTTCTTGAATCTGCCCCACTATAAGCATGTTTTCTCACACATATCAATCCTCCAGGACTACGGTAAGTAATATCCTGCACTTTTCCACAGCCAAACAAGATAATGGAAGGAGACAAACAAACTTTTTTTTGAGTTCAGATAAACTGATGTGCATTACAACCACCACAGATTAAAAAGAAACACAGAAGCAGTTCACAATGGCTAACTAAGACTCATAAAAAAAACAACAAACAACCCCAAACTTTCAAATGTGTCCTTGGCAGTGCTTTTTAAACCTGTTTTTTTTGAGACATTCAGAAAATAGCTGTCCAAAACTTCATCTTTCCAAAGGAACCAGGTTCAGAGAAAGAGGTTGTCACTCAGGCCAGCAGCCTCCAGGGACAGTCAGCACTGTGCCCCTCTGATGTCAAGTCAATTTAGGTAGCTCTAGACTTACTGAGTGGAAGAAGCCTGTAGAGCAAGCATTTACCCTCCAGAATCTGTAAGACACTGATACTCCTGTTTTACCACACAAGGGGCATAGGTAAGGACATCTCTTGGGGTTTTTGTTTTGCTTAGTTTAAATCATCTGTTATTTCAGCAGACCAAGATCTCTGATTAAGTGATATAACTTGACCCCAGATCAGTACAGAAAGAGCACTTGTAGAACGAAGAAGCCAGCCTTAAGAGTACTTCCGAACTCTTTTTTTGACTTTAGGTACACAGCTTCATGTGGGTAAAGAAGCTGAGTCAAGAAGTAGAATTCTTCCTGCTTAAGCAAGGGCAGGGAATAAGCTGCTAAGGCAGTTAAAACAGATTTTTCTTGTGACACAACTTCGACCATACCATGAATACACATACTTCTCTTCAACCCAAGTCCAGTTCTCACATTGATAAAAGACAAGCAAAGCCTCCCCTCATCCTCTTCTTCCCATCAGCTAAAACACACACAGAAGTTTCCAAGAAGAAGGGAAGCAAATGAGATTACAAAAACCAAAATTAAACCTTCTGACTCATTTCCTTCTTCCCCTTTCATCTATTACAAACCAGCAAACCTTCATCACTCACATTGACTACCATCTGCACTCACCTTCTTTAGGCAGCAAGTGTCCCAACAGACTTCCTCTCAGCTGAGCTGCAAAACCATACACAGACACGAGTCAATTAAAATTTTAGGGTGAGTACAAACAGGAAGGAAGGTGAGGGGAGGGCTGCCCAGACAACGCTGGAGAGGCTGGAGTCCCCCCAGGGCATGCTGCCTGTGCCCCCTGACACAGCCTCACCTCTCCCCATCCCACAGGAGCCCAGCCACCACTGCATCCGTCCTCCTAGGCATGAGCATACTGTTCACTGCAGGGAGGGAAACAGTGGAAACAGCAAGGGAAGAGAAACAGTACTGTATTTTCTACCAACTGGCTTTCTGGTTTGGGGGATGGTTTTTGTTTTGAATTTGACTGAAGAAGTATGTCACTTCAGTTTCACTCCAATGCACCAGGAAAGCAGAGGCCACAGGGATTTAAAGTAGTGGCAAGCATGTCTGCTCTAGAAAGCCCCTCAGTGAGAACCTGATGTCCCAGATGGCACAAGTTAGCGTTCAGAAAAAACACATCAGTTTGGACACAGATTACTCCCAGGTAAGAGAGACAAAAACCTTATTAACAGCACCGTTAACCAAACGCAACAGAGCCCAGCTCTCATGACAGACCCTGTCATCACCTGGTACCAAATACAAATCCTCCCAAGAAGGCAACTTGCTCATTAACCTGCTTTTTGACGTCATTTTTAATGAATCTGGTTTCTATAGGCACACAGAGGTGATTCACAGCTCTTCACTAACGTGATTATGGGGACGCTGGCCACTGGAGCTGTTTTGATGGATACAGTCCCACCTTCCTGGGCCAGCATGTGCAAGCCCTATGCACAAGGGTTTGGTTTGCTCTCCTTCTCCTGTGCTGGACTTAAGGACAGCCTGGATTCACATGCTTACAAATCACCACTTCAGCTGTCTGCCATGCAACACTGTTCCTCCAAAAACCACAGAAGGGCAAAAGACGAAATTCACGCTTCCCAGTGCTCAGAGGTTGCTCCCTGCGGCAGGCAGCGAGGGCCTGGGAGGAGACAGACAGGTGTGTGGGCCTGCGGCAGCGCAGGAAACCCGCTGGGTTTCAACTGCTCGCAGCTGAAAACATCCTGACGTGTAAAACTTGTGAAGAGGCATAAGTAACTAGAAAGGGAGGCCATTTCTGTAGTGGTGATGGAAGGAGCCGCGGCAGCACTGCACCTCTCTCAATCATTAACCAAGGGGGAAGAAAAACAATGTGCTTCCTGCCTGTCAGCCAGAGTGGGCTCGTCCCAGCCACGTTCAGCTCCACCAGCCCTTCACAAAGGCCACTGTTCCAGGGAGATGGTGCTGCAGGGGCTTGGCTCTCCTGTCACACCACCCACAAGCAAGGAAAGGATGTTGGTTCTTCCTCTCCACCCATCCCTCAAGGCTTGCAAGGAGGGCTTAAAGGCCACGGAGGAAAGCCCTATGGCCACTGGGCTGACATTGCTACCTCAGACTCCAAGTACTCACAAGACGGGACAAAAAATTAGCATCAGCATATTAAGAGTCACTGTTAAACACAAAAGAAGTAAACAGCTCCACACCTAATTCAGAAAGAAAATTAAACACACTCTTCAAGAAAATAGTCAGATGATACAAATGTGAAGAACCTGCCATCACAGCTGTTATTGTTGCCTTAATGGATGCCCTGCTGTGGTTCAGTTTAGTGAAGAGTTTAGGTCAAAGCCTCTAAGGATCCTCACCACATCCCACATGGCCCATCAGCCCCTGGCTGTCCCCAGAAGACTGGCCACACCAAGCCACCAGCTGCCGGCCAACACTGCTGCAACAGCTAGGGTCCCTAAGTGACAGACATTAAAATACTTCCCAAAAGGAATGAAGGAGGTCTACAGCTATCATGTACCATTAATAATTTGAAGCACACTATCACAGGGTTTTATTATTTTTAAAATGGCTTTGTTCAGTGTTAAACTGTGTAACTGATATATCGGACCCTTAAAAGGCATGCTGAATTTGACATCTTACCCATGCTGAATAACTTTTGTTTCACATTAAAGGTCAATTCTTTTTTTTCCTAAGGCACATAAAGACAGCTTTTACCAGTTCGTATTTTGTACCTCCAAACTCTTGCCTAAATTTTTGACCTAGAATCTGACTTTCTTTTAACTACAATTTTAAAAGGGAAAACAAAACTAAAAAAAGACCCTGAAACCAGTACTCCGTTCTAGCCTTGAAGAAATCCAGCTGATCTACACACCCTTCTGACCTGTGAACACAAAATAATGCTGTAGCCCTTCCCTTGTAAAAGGACATGGCACATTCCCCACTCCCAAACCTTACTCCACAAACAAGTGTATTACTTGACATAAAACCAGTCTAAAGAGTACAAACCCAGCAAATGAGGAGTTTAAAGTGCTAGATAAACATAGTCAGTTCAAGTACATTTTATTCTCCAGGTACTCTTCAGCAAACAGACTGAAGACCCATCATGCCTATAGCACTTCTGCTTTCAGAAAGATGACTGAAGAGAAGAAACTGCACACCATTCTGTCCCTATGATACACACAGACACACAAAAAGCATCCCTGAAATCAAGGAGAAAATTAAGACCCCCATCATTAAACAGCTATGGTTTCTAGCACATTTTTCTTAGGATTTTTCCACTATTCAAAAGCAAACAATGCTTCCAAATAAGACTAAACCATATACTATATTTATGTGCTGTGTGATTATATGAAAAATGCAACAACCCACAGAAAGAGAACTATTTTCAAATTAAAATGAAAACTTCTGCTTTCAGCCTTCTTACCTATTAAGTAGTCCTGCACTAAGTCAACTGGACCAACAAACTTCATGGCATGTCACATCAGCATGAGCAGTAAAGCAAAATATTTTTGTAGCAAACTACTGCCTACTGCCTGCAAAGTCACTACTGAATGACTATTCCCTTTTAAAATCAGCAACTTGCTCAGTGTAATTAAAAAATACATGTTGGAATCAGCATATTAAATCTTGTGAAAAATACCTAAGCATCTGTGAAAAAGCACCACCCACCAACAGCAACGCTAACACAGAAAACCCTCCCCAGTTCACTCACAGCAAAGCCATTATCCGCAGAGAGCTGGTCCACGTTGGAAAGCACACCTAAAAGCCTACGGACCAGACTGTACCACCTTTTCTCATCTACAGAGAGCCCTTCTCTAAGATAAAGGTTCATTTTTAAACTAAGAGAGCCCGCAGAACAAAATGCCCACCTACTGAAAGAAAACCATAGGGTGAAAATCTGTGCCTGAACAAACAAGATCAACTGCTTACCTGAAATTAAAACCAGAGAGAAAAAAAAAGCAGCCCTCTCTAAGAAACTGTCAGCAGGAGATGTTAGGGTGCTGGGTGCTGTTTTTAAACCAAGCCGTAACAGAAGCCAAGGAGCAGAGATCAACAAGCCATGAGGCAAAGATGTAGGCATCAAAAGGAGGAGAACATTGTGCAACAGATACCCTACACCCCATTCTCTGCAATTCCGTCCCAAAACTTTGGGGGAGAGAAGAGATAACCTGGCAACCTGTCATCACATAGATCATAATCTCTTGCTTTGGGGACAGGCGTGGAATTAAAGTAATGTTCTTCTCCAATGGCTGCCAAGGAACACGACCTACAATTCCACACTGGAGAAGAACAGAAAGAAAACCAGTATTTATGAAATATTTTTATCAGCTGAAAGAAACTGTCACTTCGGTCAAGTCAGATTCACCCCCAATTTGTTGATGCCCATTTTCATGCTACCGAGCACCACAATACAGATCACACACCACAGTTTCACTGACACTCCTCTTGCTGGCAAAACCAGCTGAAGCAGCTCCTGCCCCCGCAGTGGTGCTCCTTCGCTGCTGGTGGGGCTGTACCGTCAGCAGGCAGCACTTACGTGGTGTAGCATCAGGCCTCCAAGTTGCTGCACTACTGCTTCTGAAGAGGTTGCATGGGAGCAAAGAGAGGGAGTGGGAATTGGGAAAACAAGTTCAGGCTGGCTTTTCTGACATATGTAACAGCAGTGGTGCACCAACGCTGAGACACACAAGCCTCCATGAATGCAGTAACCACCTGCATCATCTGAAACACCACTCAAGTTAACTTAACAAGCAAGCAGCAACATTGAGTATTTGCTTATGTATTCACAATAAAACAGTGTTACTGTGCATTTTTCAAGCTACGTTTAAACAATATGTATAATCAAAGTGGAGAAAAAGGCAACCTGCTTTTGGCCATGGTAGAGATGAATCCACAGGCAAGCATATGTTGTGAACAGCCACAGTCTCCTGCCAATAAGGGCTTGAGTTCATGCTCCACATTCCTCTATCCACACTGACATCTGTTCCAGGCAGAGGAGAAGGGCATGGGCACCAGCACATGGCCAATGACATGGACAGGCCAAGTGTCCAAGCCACCACACCACTGCATGTTCTCCCTACCCTGGCAGCACCCCCACGGCTAACCCCAGGTTAGGTCTTTGCAAAGTCTTTCTTTGGAATACCCAGCAACTCCATGCCCCCAGAGCCACTGAGGCGCAAGGAAAGATAAAAGCTCAGGGTCTTTTCTAACATGATGGTGGGGCCATCCTAAGCTGCAGGTATTCCTACACATTCCAATACACAAGGGCACAGAGAACTGCCTGTGGTACAGTACTGGTATCAATTACCAATCTAGCAGTATCCCTGTAAAAACCTGCAGTACCTTTCCCTGTGGGTTTTCATGCATATGTTAAGTAGTATGCACAAATAGCTATCCCAAGGCAAAAGGCACACTTTTTGCTACAGTTATGGTAAAATGAGTACTGATGGTAGTTGAGAAACTATGATTGTACTTGAGTAATCTTGGTAAACAAAATAAGCCTCTTCTGTGTAGGCTGTCTGGGTATACACTGATAATAATGATGAAGGACAAAGGTCACCAAGCTAAGAGAGTTTTAAATACCTGCTTTGGAGACAACACACAGATTGGAAACAAGGAACATAATTTCCCAACCCCCCCCCCCCCAAGTACCACGAGGTCTTATAAGACCCTATACCTCTACTTCAATTTGTAATTAGGATTCTCTCAGCAACATGTGCACAGGATTATAGATTCCCCCCCCCCCTAAAATCAAGTTTCAAGTTTGTGGACCAGATCCAAGAAGCTGGTTTCTATGCATTCCTGAGGGAGAAAGGGCTATAGAAAAGCCTTTTATTTCTGCATGTATTTCCCAGAAGGCCTAACTAATGCAAAAGGAAATGTATCAGGCTTCTTCAATGGGGGGGGGGGGGGGGGGGGGAGGGTGGAATGGGATTAACGAGCTTCATGGGCAGAGTGTGTGCAAGTGGGGAGGGGCAAGCACTTCAGTGCAAGCAACTAAATGCAATTCTTTAGTAAACCTTGCAATAAGGACAACTAAAACAACCTTTTAAACAGAACAGCCTTCATGTAAACGTCAAGGTAAACTGAGCTGAAAACCAGACTTGTACGTCACAAAAAGCTACTGCAAAAAGGAGACACTTGAGACTGCATACGTACATCTCCCGAGAATCGCCACTTAAGCACATCAGTTAAGGGTATAAATACAAGAGCGGGTGTTTTCATTGCAAGTCAGCGTCCTCTGCATGAACAGTTTCACACACTAGCAATGGTTTCCTGCTCCCAAATGGATTTCATGTATACTTTCCCTGCAAAGCTTTTCAAGAACTAACAAAGTTCGGTCCCAGGTTCAGAAATGCACTCATAGAGAAGATCAATTAAAAAGAAGCAGAGCAACTGTTCCCTATATGAAAATAAACAATTCTATACAGTCTGAATAAAAAGGTTACTGTTCCAGAATTAGGACTTCAGGTGCTGGATCTACTTCACTGTCGAAGCAGAACTACAGGCAAAGTACTAAGCAGCTTTTGCCCCACGCTCCATGTCTTTGGGAACCCAGATCCTGACTCCAGCCACCACTGAGGCTGTCAGTTGCAGCTTGCTGGCTCCAGCCTCTGCTGCCCATCACAGGTCAACTGCTGTTCTCCATGGGGCTTGTTTTTTACTGTAAAACACATACTGCCACCCCACACCCTTCCTAGCAAAAGCAGACGTGAGCTGAGTTTACTGAAGGCATAGGCTGCATTTCTTTTTAAGGGGAGAAGGTGCAGCAGAGCACGTGGCTCCAGCTCAGAGCTTAGTATTTCTTTACCAACATACAACTACCAGAATAAGAATCTTAATGCAAGTTTCGCTGCACTTGGTAGTTCAAAAATTCCTACTCCACCTGTATTTAAACACTGTTTTCATGCTTAATACAGAATGCAACTACCGTAGCGCTCTATTCCTACTAAATAAAAGCAAATTAATTCCCAGAGTTATTCGGCATTAATATTACTTACAGTGTAAATAGCCTAGGTTATTTAACTAGTCCACTCAGTAACACAATCATCCACCCTCCCCTCCAACCCACAGAAAGGTAAATGCAGCAAAATTATTTACCTAAAACCAAATAAACAGGTTGACTGTTCCAGGACTGTGCTTTTAGGCAGTAAGCGACTCAGCATTGTATTCAAAACATTTAATAAGTCAACAGAAGAAAACAGCCAAGATTTCTAACTAGTTTTGCCCAGTCACTCTTTCCTACGAGATCATTTTTACAAACTTACAGCTTTACAGTATTATGTTCTGGAATTCTAACACTACAAACAATAGACACCTCTCTGAACACAGACATCAATTCTTTCAACGGTAAACCATTTGCTTAAGCAAGTAACTTAAAGCTTATCATGTATGTAGGTTCACTCATGATACTGAGTGGCACAGTCATTTGTTTAATAAAGGACTAAAAAAATCCAGCAGCCAGAAAGAAGATCAACAACAGTATCTGCAGACTCTTAAGGCGGAGAGTAATTAACCATTGGAAATAGATGACACAGGGGATTTGCAATCATTAGAAACAAAGTAAGGAGAGATCGTTTTCTGGATAGGGAAAATGAGAATTTGCCCAGTCATTCCAGATATCCACGTTACCTGGGGGTAAGGCAATACCTTTTATTTGCTTTTCCTCAGGGAAGTACCGGGGTCACTTTTTTCATCATATTATCATTTTACCTCAGAGAAGCTGAAGCTCACTTACACCATCTCCTGTCTCAGGCGAGAGGGGGGGCACTGGCAGGGCAGACAGGATCGCAGCCTCTGTAATTCTGGGGTGATGCAAGACAACTATTTTCCCAGTATGTTTGCCTGGTTTTATCAAGATTCTTCCTAACTTCCACATTTTTTTTCCTCAGTATTTCTACAGTGCTGCTGTAGCTACAAGCTCCAGAAGCAGCAGTAGCATGCATGGCTCTGCAGCATAACTCCTTCTCAGGGCAGCAACCCACTCAATTGCCTCCTGCTCCAAGTGCTACTCACAATCCTACGTGGTGCTCAGAAAGATTTCATGCATGTATCTCTCAGGGGGAAACAACAAAGGTGAAGGCAGCCATCAGTCTTCTAGCTATTCTGAATACATTTCTCTATTTTTCCATCAAAAATAAAATAAAATCATCATTACACCACAGATTTTTCCCATTATGGCTCTGCCCAAGCCATTACCAAATTGGAATTAAACCCAAGCATCAGTACATGTGTTCTTTGGAAACATAATGTCTAGCCATCATAGACCAAAGCTCCACTCAGTGACCTGACAATTATTTTGGAAAAAACCCCCAACTTCTTAATTTCTCTTTGGCTGTATACAGAGCTTTGAAAAATCTCACCTAGATTTTAAAAAGACTTCACAAAGCCACACTCCTCTGAGTCTGCACTTATTTGCCATGAATCATTTCAATACAAGTTCTCCATATTAACTCCTTCAGCCTTGCCTGTCGTAATTACAAATGTTCTCTCTGCATATTTTTGCATATTTAACTGAGAGACATTTCGTACTAATGCAAAGGAAATGTCTCAGTACACATTTACTTCATATGTTAGGCTTACATTGTGCTACACCATTTGCTTCTCAATTTCTAGATAAACTCTAGCGTATTGCAGGTCTAATTCACAAACAACAACTAGAAGACAAGATAAATTACAACATAAGTACACTGATGGAACATCAACTGAAGGTAATTCAAAAGGAACTCCCCAAATTGCACATGAAAATTAAGAGCTTTAATGAGAAATCTCATGGGGAGAACAATCTCATCGTAGGCCAGAAAAGTGACAAACCCTAAGATCAAATTAATAGGATGGTGAATATCAGCCTCAAGACACTGCGTGTTCTGCATGCATAGTAAACCTCGGAAAACTTTCTCTTCACTTGACACAAGATCTGAAGCTGTCTGGGACACTTTGAAGCATAAGGAGAGAAGCAGTACGTGGTGTTTTGCCTACAGTACTAACGTGGTTTGGAGGAACTCTCTTCATCCCTCTATACTACACATCTCTGCCCAAACTGTCATTCAATGAAAGTGTTTGTGCTCCCACTGTTACCACCCTGATGAAGACACATGGTCTGAAAGGTTACTGAAAATACGCTAGCAGATCCCATCGCTCTGGAAACCATCAGCCAGACCAAAGCCAATAGCATGTGCCAGCACAACATAAGGATCTTTCCTCCTCAGCCAGCCTTCCCCTCCGCAAGACGGCAAATTCCCAAAGCAGAGCAGGACCACTGATCTAGTGCCTGGTGTGGAACTGCTGCTCTTCGTGTACAGTTAAATATAATCCCCAGGAGCTCTACAAGCCTCATGCTTCTAAAGGCACAGGTGGCCCCTTCAGGAAATCATTCATCCCCATCGTCTAGAAAGATGGGCAAAACCTGTAAGTTAGCAGGGAGCTAAAGCAGCATCCCTTCTCAGTTCTTGACTATTTCCTGTCTGCTTCTGTCACCCACAAATCCAAAGCAAGGTGCTTTAATAAGAGCTGTCAGATTCCTGAGCTAACTAGTAGCTCCTCAAATCAAAGAAACAAGTATAACTTGTTATTTCTTCTTGAAGCTCCTCATGCATCCTCAGAGTAACATCTGAACTTGAAGCAAATAGAGCCCTTCAGGATCCTGTCCTCCACTAGATTTCCAGACGAGAAAATTTGTATTTACATGATTAATGATGTAACTGTTGTAATTACTTGTAATTATACGTACTATATATTATATGTTAGGTATTATAATATATATTAATAAGGTAACATAATTACTTATATTTACAAAAAAAAACCAAACTAGAAAGGTACAGACTTTTTTAATTGACCAATGCCTTTAAAGCAACTTTTAATATGAAAGGAGACAACATAACAGGCATGAAAGTCATGTTATGAACTCATTTTACTTTGGTCTTTCAGGCAAACTGGATCATCTTATTTATTGAGCTTATTGAATATTTTTCTGCCAGTTCTAAGACTCAAACTGCAAATTTATGTTGTCCACATAACCTAATATCACAATCACAATGCTATCACCCGAAGTCCCGCAAAACTTTTAAAAGTAAACTTCCTTCATTTTGTATTTGGTTATGCCACAGCTTTCCCACAGGCCAAACAAAATCTGTCACTTCAGACACTGCAGCCCTCCCCAAGCCTCTTGGTTGTTTGCATCTCTGGAAGCTAATGCAACGGGGTGACTTTGTCAGCATTATTTTTACAAGCCATTTTAACTGGGAAAGCCAGCATGCACCACTGGCTTCTGCTCTGGCACGCTGAGCTACACAACCCCATCTGGTCCTTGTTCACCCTGCTGAAGCAACGCTGGACTAATCCCAAACATTTGTGATTCTTTTAAAAGAGATGGATAGTTTCACTGAAGTTCTTGTGGACCTTATTTTACACTGATGAAGGCAAACAGCAATAACCAGAACAATAGCTACTTTGTTCACACAGTAAAACAATGTGATACTGCCAGGATCATTCTGAATTGCTGAAATTGCTCAGTTTTACTGCACTATGTGTTAAATAAGTGGTCTACAAAGCAGTCATAAAACTAATCTTTGATATTTCCCTCTTCCATTCATCCCCTCTCAGAGCAGATGCCAACGATTTGGTTAGCCACTATATTAATAAGGAAAACATGAAGTCAACTGATACAAATATGGTAAATGGTAACCTCTCTTTATTGTTTTAATCATTTAGCTCTTGACAGAATAATGAAAAAGGAAATCTGAACACTGTCCGCTCCAAATCTGCAACTACACTTCTTCAGCTTACATGTACAGCACAAATCGGCCCCTAAAAAGCAGCAGTTCTCAGAACACAAACTGTATCATGAAAAAGACTTTGCAAATGCAAGGGTTTGTGGTTTGGTTGGTTGGGATTTGGTTGGGTTTTTTTGTGGGTGTTTTCTAGGTTAAAAAAAAAAAAAAAAAAACACAGGCCATAGCAAAATCTGCTTTCTGTAAAAACAGAGAAGCCATGGAAGGGAACGCAACTCACTTTAACATGAGGAACACTCATTTCTCTTTGCTACCACTTACTGCACTGTCCCTTGATACTCCGAGTGATCTCGTGGTCCCTCTCTGAAGCCTCATTAGTGCATTTCAGTGTTTGCATTCACTGGGCAGGCAGTCCCTATGCAGGCTGGAGAAGAGGCTACAAGAAGGCAGAAGCCCAGCCAGGCTCCCACAGTGGCAGCCACTGCCACCAGGTCATCAGAAGATGATGAACAGAGCCACCAGCACTGTTGCCCCTGGCTTCCAGTGCCTGAAAACCTCGGGGGGAAACTAATCATAACATAAATGACAGGTTCAAAAGCAAAGACAGAGTAGTTTGTACTGAAGTGCATCAATAAACCAGGTGCTAGAAACAGGGAGTTACCATGTGACCAGAGTCTTGTGTATCTCACATGGCATCTGATTAGCTAAAAAAAAAAAAAAAAAAAGGAAAAATGAGAAGAGCAGACACAGCTACATACCCAGACAGAAAACAGGGAGAGTAGTACCAAAGGCAGATATTCCACAGCAGCATAGCATTCCCCAAAATTATACCTCATGTCAGTTTTCAGCCATCCAGGACAAAAATCAGGTCTGTAGTATCATACATGTCCCCCACCCAGAGATGGGACCACTCTCCTGAATTTCTCCAACTGAGTGCAGAGAAAAGCCACCTGCACCTGTAAAAACTAAGCTTACCTTGCAGCAGCCCCGAAAGGCAAATCAAAACAAAGAAGAGCCTCTTGTGACAAATTCTTGACAGACCTACCACCTCCTGGCCAAATGCTGCTCTCCTGCCTTGCACCCAGCCTGTGCTCACTGCACTCTGACCTGTGGCCACCATCTACTCAGTCACAATAACAAAGGTGGGCCTCCTCAAGAGAGCTATCAGATTCTTTGTCTGCACCATGGTCTCACTTACTGTAAAAAGCCGCCCCATTCTGTGCTCTACAGCTCTTACTGTGTCCACTATCTGCTCATCTCACCAGATACATACATATATATATACACACACACACACATTGTTTATTTTTTAATATTACATGGGAAAAAATAATTTCAAGCCATTAATCCTCAGACAGTGGTACATAAGGTTGTTTGGTGGCTGGGTATAAGTGACAAAGGTTCATTTCTCTCAATCCACTTTTTTTAATGTGACAGCTTTCATTTTACTATGCTGACTAAATTTACAAAAAAAAAAACCAAAACAAAAAACCAACCTAAGAATTAAAAAGTTTCACTTAGAACTAGACTAAAGTAATGAAACATTCCAAGAGATTAAAAAACTAAAATAAAATCTGTTAATTGAACATGAGGCAAGTTTCTATTTAAATTCACTTCTAAAAATGCTGTCAAGATTCCCCTCCCTTTTTGTTTTCTCTGCATCAGACAAAGCCTTAATGTCATTAAAACGTAACAGCATCCTTTCGATATTTAACAGATTGCTGTTAAGGAGAAGAGAACTTTTAAAAGCATAAAAGATTATTCTGAGGTCTCCTAAAATTTTATTCTTGTTCTGCCTTTTGTTTTGCATGTATTTGCAAATAACACCCTCCTGATTTTGGATTTGTATGGTGTGAATTCTGTTTGTTTATTCAAATGAGCTTTAGTGATGCTGATAATCAAGGTACAGTTCAATTTTAAAAGCATAAAACCAGAAAAAGCATGTACTAGTTATGTAACATATACCCTAAAGTTTTTTATTAAAACAAAAGCATCAGCATAATTTAACAGCAATAACCAGAAAACACAGTAAGACACTCTAGAGCACGACTACAACTGAGGTCTGTCCCTGTCCCACATCCCTCCCCCATTTATTCTTTTAACTTCAGTATGGGCTGTTCTTTGAGGGAAAAAAAAAAAAAGATATTGATATTCAACTGTCACTTATGTAAACACAGATTATTCTGTATACACTAACATACTTCCAAGTCACATGTCTTCAAAGTCTTACGTCTCCAAGATAGATCTTAATATTCAAACTACTTTTGCACACTCACAGTATAAACAACCTGGCTGCCTGTTCAGGCCCAATTTACACAATACATGCACCAAAGGTGGGATGAGGGTTTTTTTTTTTGTTATTAATTCTTCCTCTTTAAACTGTATGGCAATGGAGAACATACCATATCTATATACAACATACAACCTGTTGGGAAGCTGTCCTTTTTTGTTGGTATCACAACAGCACTGATGCACTTGCTCAGGCATTGCTGTTTGCGGGGACTACACATACACGTCTGCCTGAGAACTCTCCAACTGGAACAAGGCTATTACAGAAATTAAGAAGACTAGTCAGAGAAGAACCCTCACCAATGTACACACAAACGTAAGATCATTTACAATTCATCTCCACATAGGCAATATGACTCACAGTAAGTTTAAGAAACCTCAATCTGCTGAGTAATTCAAACGGCTTTATTGTTAGTTATAATGTAATGAAATCAGTCAGACAACAGTATATAAACCTCTCTCATTTGGCGCCTACATTACAGCATTTTACAAGTTAAGACAATTATGTTCTGCTACTAGTGAATTATTCTCTATTGTGACAACTAATTTACTTGAGAGAGAGAATCTTTAAATGAGCTTTGAATTTACACCGCCCTACAAAATATCTAAAAAAATTAACTTCTTACCTGCAACTCAGGCTGCATGCCTGTTCTCACAGCTCTCTTACAAAGACAGTAGCAAAAGGTTGCCTTGAGCAGTTGGCAGTGGCCTGAATTTTGTCATCTAGTAATGAGTCTACCGCAAAAATAATGACTGTGTGGCAGCAGCCTGCTGAATATAAATCCCTTTGCTGCTTAAAACTAGATTCGGGATCAATACTAAAACAAAAGCAAAACCAAACCCCCAATATTATCTGAAAAAAGAAGCAGGACTAAAAAGCATCTGTGATGGTCTCACTAATAACTATACAGCAGGATGAAAATCGTTAAAGAACAGTAATAAAATGAGTTATTTTATATTTAAGCAAGTGTAAAAATAAAAATACAAAGCAGGGAACACTTAGCTCTGCACAGTCAGTCACAAGCACTCCATACTTCACCATGCAAACTAGGAAAGCTTTCTAAAGAGAGACCAGTATTGAGAAGAAGCAAAATAAATGCTGCATGTTTTGCGAGTGCCCCCTCCTTCTTCAGCCCTGCTCACCCTTTCCTCCCCTAAGGCTTCAGAGCTTGGTTAACATCTCTCCTGCTGAAAATAATTGCCTGTCTCCAAAAGGCATCTCGGACATTGTCACTCCTTAATCAGCAGGAGGACAGCTGAGCGACGTGAGGCATTTCCACCTTCTCCCTGGAGTAATCACAGTCTCCACGAGGCACTACTGCAACATCAAGAACTAAAATTAGTTTAAATGTGGTGCTCTCCCCTAATGAGAACCATATTCCAATAAGGCTGGCCAGCAAAGACCTCCACTTCACACTATTACACCAGCTGCATGTTCGGACTGCGCCTATCAATACAGATAAAGATCAATCAGTGCAGCCCGCATGCAAACCTCAGGGAAAATCCACTTGCAGACATGAATTCACAACATGTTTGTTATACCTAGATCTGCACAAGTAATAATCAATTGTGTTGTCACTAAATTTTTATCACAGTGTGGGTGCGGTAGCGAGCCGCAGCGGATTTTATAAATTCTCATGCCCCAGCAGAGGAAGGATACCAGTAAAGTTACACTAGATTTACTTGAAAATCTAGACACAGTCCTCACCATCCTCATTCCCAAAGAGCCACCAAAATCATACTTTGTGAGGACACTTAAATTCCATAATTCTTTCTTTTTAATCCACTTCTCCATCTTTCCCAACACTGCACCCTTGCTAGTTGCCCGGTCTTGAAGTTTGACACCAAGATACACAGCGCAGATCTGTGGCTGATGCTCATGTTCCCTGCCACGTACTCATTTCATTTTGCAGCTTATTCAAACATACTAACAGCTACTGCATCCCTTTCTCTCCTCCACGCATTTGCGATTCGCATCTACGGCAAATAATTTTCAGATACAACAGGATGAGGCACAGCTCAGGCACTGGATGTAGCAGAACCACGCAAGTTATATTCAACCCATTCTTCCAAATTCTGCTTCTCCTTCCACGAGGCTCAAATTCTTCTTGCTTCAAACCAGGCAGTAATCTTCTCAAGGAAGGGATGATATCTCCCAGAGGTGTTTATATACCATAAACTCTTAACACAAAGTGCTGCTTGGGGCTCTCAAGTGACACCAGAATACAACAGCCCTGGTAATACCATAAAACAATCAGTAACACTTGAGTCTATGGTCTTCAGATTTTCTCAGTATCCTGAAGAGACAAACACTGTTCTCTCCCAGCCCTGAAGTCCCTCTTTTTCACACAAAGGGAACTACCCAATTTGGTTATATTAGACCAAACACGTTTTATTGTTGGGATGGAAGTTTTAGGAGCCTTCATAATATCCTCACAACCTTGCAGAGATTCAGTTAAATCTCAGCTTGCTTTCTCCTCTGCTTTCCCAACATTTTTGAAAGCTCACATTTTCATCAGCTATAGAATTTTAAACTGTCTTTGGTCCATCCCACAGTCACACAGAAACCTTTAGACCTCTTCACACAAACTTTGAAACAAACAAGTATTGAAAGTAAAACAAGGACTCCTGCAAATGGGGTAAGCAATCCTTACTTTGGAAGATACAAAATCAGAAGTGCTTTGTTCCTTAAAATGATCACAGGCACATTACGAATCTGAAGAAGTGGGGGGAAAAAACAGCAGGAATGTAAGTAGATACAGAAAACGTGACTACTAAGTGCTTAAAACATTCAAGGCGAGAAGCAAATGAACGGTGTTATTTCAGTAGGCAGAGATAGGATGGGGATGTGCTACTGAAAAACACACTTTTTTGACAGTTTCATGTTCATAGGAGAACACTTCCTTGATTAATCAATGTATTCTTGTATGATGTACATCTACACAACCTCCGTGTATGAAGACAGACATTACACAAGACACATTAAAGCTCACAAATGTGTTTTTGCCTCTGCAGATGCCCACAACAAGGAGCGTAAAGCTTCATTACTGATCTTCACTGCTATCACAGTTTCTTTACCTTTACTAATTTCAGGGCCAGGCTGTTTCAGCAGCTCTCAGAGAGCTAAAAGCCTGAATACCTGACCTCAGGTTCTGGACCAGAGCTAAGCAGGGGGTTACAGCCCAAGTCCAGAAGCTTGCCAAAACCACTGCAGCAAACCCTCAGCCGATACAGTGAACTCCAATTTCCACCCGCCACAAAGCCTGATGCCAAAACAAGCCTGAGTACTTTACTCCTATGTTAGCCCACCGGCTGACAGAGCCTCTGCTGGATTCTGCAATTTGCTGTGCATTTTATGAAAGCTAACAGCTTTCACCCTCCCACTCCCTACCTCCAACACAAATCTAAGCACTGAAAGTAGTAATATAAACAGAAGTTTTTGCAGGATTGTTGCACAAACTGTACAAATCACAACAGATCCCCAGGAAAGACAATCATTACACTGCTGGTGCTGGATGGATATCACATGCTCTGCCTCTTCTTCTACACAGTTAACCTTTGGCATGCGTCCCACTGTTGGTTCAGCAAGATGAGTCTGGAAAATCTGTGACAGTGTGGCTATCTGTAGCACACCATTTGCAGAGAACAGACAGCTATGTGTACATTTGTTGTACATGACAGCATCCGGAATTTCAGGCAGCTGGAAAACAAACTTTATGTACAAAACTTCCTTTTGTCCTAGGTGTTAGAAATGTTACACATACAACCTGATTTACGTAACCTACATATATTAGTTGCTAAAAATTAACTAACTAACCGACTCTGCTCTACCCGTGTAATTATCTAAGCAGTTTCATATTAAAGTTTATACTGAAGTGGTTTTAATTTTAATGAAACCTGAATTCTAAGCCCCATGGAATACACTTGTCTTTGACAAAGTATCGACTATAGTTTTATCAACCACTTTGAAGTAAAAGAAATGAAAAACCAAGGATTAAAACTAAACTGAATTTTAGCTACAGCTCTTCTCTCTGAGTGAAAAGAGATAATCATCCAGCTTTATTACAGTTTTGGCCTATATTCAGTATGATTCAGGAAACAATAAAGATGCTTGTTCCAGTACAGGCAGTACCCACCTGACATTGTTCTGGCTCACAACAGTACAAACAGCTCCATCAATACATTTTCAAAAAATGACTTGCTGAAATGAACACAGTGGCTTAAAACTTTTTATTTTTCCTTTTTGAACACCAAAACCAATCGGCATCATTATTGTCAGTATGTCAGCAATAAAACTTCTTTTCTTACTTCCCACAAGAATCTTAATGTGCACCAGTATTAGATACTACAGGGCTGTAAAATGCTTGTGGCCTTACTGTCAGTATTTGATGAATTTTAACCCTAACCAAACCTCCTTCTGTCAGTGATGGGAGGCACACTCACACGGGGCAACGTATAAAGAAAAAAAGTAACGGCATCTTGCCTGGATAACTAAATACAGCATTTCAGTATTAATAGTGTATTCACAATTTTAAAGACTATAAAGTCTTAAAAGTCAAGGCTTGAGCATCTTGAACTCATGTAATCAAACGATTTTCAACACTGCAGGAAGGGTTTCAAAAAAGTCTAGTAAAGTAATCTGATCACATCTGAAGAGCTTTTGAAGTCACTGCAGCAATCACAATCCTACAGGGACATCTAACCAAACATTTTCCATGGTGCTGCTGGCTGTAATGAATGTACTGCACTAAAAATCCACACTACTCGTTTTAGTGAAGCCATTAAAATGTTTTTCAGAAGCCAACATAAAAAAACAGGCAAATTCTAAACAAAACCATAATACTGTGGCCCACGTACAAACCTCTTCCAGCTTAGCTTTATCCATACAGACACTTCAGGACCTGGATAAACTGATCACCAAGACTCCCCAGATGTCATGGTCTGGATGCACAAGTTCAGAGCTGCTGCAGCACTGTCCTAACTGGATGCACATGTTCAGATCGTCAGGGTCCATCCTGCATTTTATGTACCCATCTTCAAACTTCAACATGTGCTTTCAAGATATTTAGCTGCTGACAGCTCCGTTCTCCACCTCTACACATATCTATTTCAGGGAGGGGAAGTTTCAAAAAATATTATTTATCTGAAGCTTGCTTGTTATTACCCTCTCCATGATGAAACAGGACACAAACCCTCACAATGCTCCTAAGAATGTTTTCAGGACCTTAAAATAGCAGTTAAAATCTTAGCTGAGACAGAAGCTAACAAACAGGGTTTTCTCTCCTCAAGCATTGAGGCAATCCACTCTCCTCACTGTACAAGGGGCACAGGAGTACCCTTCTGCCACATCACAGGGGCTGATGAAAACATCACATCTTTCCTCCTCTGGTGAGCAACCACTATAACAAAAAACACCTTAGAAAGGGGTTTGTGACTTTGGCACATCACTGAGAGCATTCTTCCATCAGAAGACAAATGACCACCCTTTTCATGGGTGTAACTGAATATATTTGCATAATGTCTTGCATGCAGGTGGTAAGGCAACTTGATCCAATAGTTGTGTCAGCCTGAAAATGCAGTCCTTTAACTCTGGTTAAAAACAAAAAAAAACTTAGCGAAAGTACACCTCATCCTCTCCCTATTAAAAACAAACAAACAAAAATGCCAAACTGAAAAAAAACACTGACTAATCCCAAACCCCATCTTTCTCAGTCAAGAAAAAGGTGGGAAATGCCAATTTAATGTACAGTCCTAACGTCAGGATGACCTCTCTATGCTGCTGCTTTTCAAAAGCATATTTAGATCCCAAGCACGGAACACTTAAGTTTATCTTATTTCACAGGGCAGCCCCAAGTACTTTTATAACAACAGCCACTGAAAATCATTCCCAACCCAAAACCACACATATTAAAAACAATGTCAATATTCATAACTATCGTGGATTTTAAAAAGTATTTCACAATGCCTTTTAAATTTTCCTCCAAGCCTCCTCCTTCGTTTCTCTTTTATAATCCTTATAAATATCCTAGTATCACAAACTTTCCAGTCGTGTTTCCATAGTCATTGCAAACTTCCCACAGCAACCAACCAGATCTTTCAGTACTAAAAGCTTTCTTGAGGAATGTTAAGGGTTTGTAGAAGAGCAGCAGGAAGGGCCCTTCACGGTCCCAGCAGGAGCAGCACATGAGGCTACTACAGTGTGCTCAGCCTTGGAAATTCAGGCGGCACAATCCATCTGTGGCAGTAAAACTCACACTTTAGTCAACGGTAGCCAGCCCTGTCCATTTAAATTACCAATCACCAGCGATTAGGCTTAGCAGCATCTATACATTGCTTCCTTCTGAAAGTAAAAGAAGTGATGGTGAAATGTTGGGAGAAATTCAGCAAAATGTGGGGAGAAATTCAGCAAAACTGCCCTTCACATTTGTCATGTTCTCTCACCAAGCCAGACATGGCCAGTCACTTCTGCCCTCAGATACAGTCAGTACTGACTAGTTCAAAGCAAACCTAAATTTCAGCTGCCCATAAAGGCAGAGAAGAAATACAGCTTTATTTCATCCCACTCCAGAGCTCAACTTTTGGTAGCACAACCATGAAATCCACTAGCAAATTCAGCATTTCCTCCATCTCCACAAGGACAATTCGGAAACAGTGGCAGGTGGAGAAATACAAAAATAAAACCAGGCAAATATAATAGAACATTAGTTAGTTTGCTTCCAAAATTCCATTGCTTTCCAGCAGTGAGAAACTTCCAGAAAACACAACATGCTTCACCTGAGCATTAAACGCGAGAATACCTAACCCGAACAGAGGGCATTCCTTTCACAGCACTGCTACCTGGCCACCACAGCATGATGCAAAATCCTTCCAAGAATAAGCAGGCAGAGTAGAGGAGGGAGAAACTGGAAGACACACCAAGCACAGACATGCCCTTCCACACAGTTCGCAAGCCAACAGCAAGCCGCAGTTTCTGCAGGAACAGCTTGCTCTCCCTACTGCCAGACAGCTTCTGTGCATCAGCCATTATACTGCTTAAGAGACTGTAATTTAGGGCCTAGCTCATGTTCCTCCTCTTTAAAAATAAGTTTTATTCAACAGAGAATGATCCCCCCCCCACCCCATTTATCAGAGACACACCTCTTCTTGCATAAAAAAATTCAAGCACAATTTTGGTACAGTATTTATTTACACTGATGTAAATAACCAGCAACTTAAACTGGTGGGTAATGCCAGTGCAGCTATGATCAAAGTCAGATAGCTATATCCAAAATATCACATTTGCTCCAAAACGTCATCCCAAAGCCTACAAAATGAGGAAAGGACGGCTGCATTGCTTATAAAATCTCCATGCTCCAAGGAATGTTAATAAGGGGCATTATTAAAATGAAAGATCTTGTTAAAGCTTTACATTTGTATAGTTTAAAAGATTTTTTCCCCCCCTTTTTGTATCTTAATCAAAGGTTATATGAATGTGTACATGATTGCAGTTGCCATGGAAATATGCAGGCCAAGATCTCTCTGTAGGAACCTCAAAGCTTCCTTCACCACTGAGAGCATGTAATGACAGGGTCACATTAACACCTTTGACTCCCAAAGCCCAATTATTGCATAGAAATTAGCACAGCTGACTCCATTCACCTCCTACAGACAAGCATGAACTGCTCCTGCTCAACGGATTTTCTGCTGCACTGGCCCCTTCCCCAGACCCATTTCAGCACCATCCTCCATACTGCAGCAAATCGATCTTCAACATACAGCCTGCTCAGCAAAGACTACACAGAAACCAGAGAGTGCAAAGGCCGTCAGATGCTTCACCTGATCAAAAGCATCATTTCATAATCCACTGAGAAACTTCTTTCTCCAAAGCAATTGATATGTAATAAATCTGCATCCTATTCCAGAAGATGAAGGCATAGCTACGAAGAAAGCCAGATGCAGACACGCAGCGACAGAAACTGAACTCTCATAAAAGCCAGCAATTAAATTAGAGAACAGAAGACAGGCTCTGAATAATGGTTACTTTTTCCCCTGGTGGCTGTCAGTACTAAAGCAGGAAAAAGGAGTTCTTAAAAACCTCAGTGGAATTCCTGAATATCAGCATGTACCATTTGATGCACAATTTATGCACATAGGAGGCCCATTTCAGGGCAGATGCAAGCAACTCCTTTTTTTTTTTTTTTCTCTTTTTTCAAGTTAAAAAAAAAGTCCAAATACATAAATTCAATCATTTGAGAATGGTCTCCTTAGCATCTTAACTCTGTGAGCAAATACAACTACACCCATTTAATTTATGCAGCCATATGTGTTTGTAAAGTAAGAGATTTGTCACACCCTCTGCCATTGCAATAATAAATCCTTAGACACATGAAATATGATATTCAAGATACACTTAGAATTACCTTACTGATTTGCACATTTGAAAACAAAACTATTTCAGTTGTATCCACCCTCACTCAAAATAGCTAGTCAAATATTTTAAACAATTAATACGCTGCAAACATATACTTTTCTTTTTTAATTCTCTAGGGAGACAGAATTGCACAGAAAGAAAAGCTCTTGAGCCCATGAAAACATCTTATGTATTTATCATACAATCCCTCACAGCTAATTCCTGTGAAAAAGAAGTAGAATGAAGAGGCCATTACATGTCTCACTTACTGAGCAGATAATCAAGACGACCTTTCAAGGCAGCTTATCAATTTCACTGACACAGAGTGAAAACTGAAGTAAGCTTCCCATTCAGTTGAATCTGGCCCGAATTAGGGCCAAGCATCTGAACATGCAACTGCAGATTTTTAACAATCACAGCAATTTCAGAAAGAAAGACAGACATTCCTTCATCTAAACAAGACTAGATTTTAACAGGGAAAAAAGAATTAATTCTTACTCCTTCGCAAAAGACAGACACTTTTTAGTGGCTCTGCAGAGGTTTGTGGTTTTGGGGTTTTTTGTTTGGATTATTGACGTTGGGAGCGGAAATATTAGTTCTATCAAAGTTGTTTATTTTCTTTAAACCTACAGTTCAAACGGACAACTATTTTTCTGGAAAATGGACCCTGCAGGTAGGGTTCATGTACAGCCAAATGTGGAAGGGGACCTCCGTGTGCATACATACGCACCTCTAGCAAATCCTTAATAACTATGCAACTGCTGAGTGGAAACGGGATGCGTAATTTCTTGCCTCTGGCCATTTACACACTTTTTTCACTTTTTATTAAAAGAAACAACAGATATGTGGGAGGGGAAAAAAAAAAAAACCTGTGAGAACAACATTGCTCCACCAGACTTATGGATGCAAAGTGATAAATTAAAGCATTACTATCCTGCTACTACCTGCTATTTTGTTGGGTTTTGGAGTGGGGTTTTTTGAAAGGCCGTGACAGTATGCTTGTGCAGGATCCCTACCCTACAGGTAAACCCCCAACCTCAGCTACACTCCAGCCACACAAAGCTGCTAGCAAGGTCAGGGCTCTGATTTCTGGTGTGCAGAACACCCCTCCACTTTTAAATGCTTTGCAGACAATTACCACAATTAAGTACAGATTTACACACAGAAATATCTCACAGCCCACACTACAATGTATGGGCATGAATTACAGAGCCTACCAAGAACATCCAAGATGAGGCTTACAGAGAAGGGCAATAAATATTTTATTAGCTTAGGTTGAAAAAAGATTGATTGTCCAGAAGCCTGTCTATACTCCCATCACGTTCCCAATTACATCAGTTGGTTCAGTGAACAGTATAGCCTCTTTCCATAAACTCTCTCTTCCTTATATCCTGGAGTGAGTGAGAGGAATCTCCTTGTTTCACTGAACAGGCAAGTGTTCTGCTTGCATTAAGAACCGTGATTTTATTTCTTAAGTGCGATTAAATAAAAGTCTTCTGAATAACTTCAAGAATTACTGTATGTGGAAAAAGCACAGAGAGGCTATCACGCCGATACACATTTCTTACAAGTTAGTGTAAATCCAGCAAACAAACTAGTTACCCATACACACTTGACAGCCCCACACTCTAGAAGGCACAGCAGGTTTATTCTTCCCACCACAAGAGGTGACCTGCGAACCAGGAAGGTACAATAATGCCTTTTACAGAGATAAATTGCCAAATTCAGCGTGTCCTCACAAAAACTCTGACCAGCCTATTCTATGCAAAACAATGCAAGAGACAGCTAGCTCCTTCTGAAGTATTTCAGACTTGGGAGTTAACTACAGCAAATCTGAGCAAAGCCAAGTACAATCTCTATGACCTGATTTAAGACAAAAATGCACAGTGCATTTTGTTTTTTAAATAAAGAAAAGTCTGGATTGTTCCATTCTCCCCAGAATGCATCAAGTGTAGTCTGAGAGAGAATTCAAATACAAATCCAAGAACTTTCAGGTCTCTAGGACTCTTCCCTGCATCCCACATTGTTTTTCTAATAAGAAACAATGATAAAGCATTATCTCTTTCAGTGGATCTGAGAACAAAGGCATTATTTGAAAAAAGGAAGGGAAAAAAAAAAAAAGACACCCCTTTTCTATAAAGATCTTTGTAAAGGGAAAAAAAAAGATAAAAAAAAAACATTAGTTATTAAAAAAAAAAAAAAAAAAAAGCCTGTTGTATATTGGGGAAGGAGGGAAAACTCCAGAGAAACACAGTTAAAGCCTGCCCTTGAAAACTACTCCTGAACAAAGCCAGAACTATAATCACATTTCATGCATTTTTCCCTCCTTTTCCTCCTGCTCTGCCATTTGCAATGCATTCAGATCTGTGCAGACCTGACAGGCCATATTCAAGCACAGGGGAACATCAGCCTCCTCGCTATCTCACCTCACTGCAGTTGTGCCAGACCTGCTTGAGCCTCCAGACACCAGATGATCTCTCTGCTGCATACCAGCAAAGACCTCAAAGAAGTTTGCAGAAGTTTATACTCTCCTGCCTGTTTTCCCAGCAGAAATAAACTTTCCCCTGATTTGCATATCCTTTCTCCCAGCTCAGCTGAGTAATCAGATGCACTAAGAACACCATGATTTCCTGGACTGCTAATTCCATAAATTTCCTAGTCACACTCACATCAGCGCTGCATCACCTACACATCTGCTCCCCACACACCACCCTGAACAGGAACACACCAGTCAAAGCTTCTCTCAAGGCCTGTTCTCAAGACCAGGCCATCCCACAGCATCAAAAGTACTCTTCAGAGAGAGTCCTTGCAATGAGGCCAGCAGGTACTAATTTTGCAGCACAGTATTCAATCCTCTTTGGCCTGCCTCATATATAGGCTAATACTAATTTTTTAAGAGGATCAATGCAGAAAATGCCCGGTGGATTTTGAGTTCACTGCTGTTACATGAACAGAGGGGGAAAAAAGAAATAGAAGAGGAGGGAAAGACAG
Organism: Todiramphus chloris collaris; assembly: GCA_025345505.1. Taxonomy (NCBI): domain Eukaryota; kingdom Metazoa; phylum Chordata; class Aves; order Coraciiformes; family Alcedinidae; genus Todiramphus; species Todiramphus chloris. The sequence continues at coordinate 31,988,277 of JANVCC010010406.1, forward strand.
GAAAATGGCTATTACTTCTAGGTTACCAACAAACTCTTTCTACACTGGATACATGGGCTTCAATTAACTTTCTTTATTGCCCTTAGAAAAGCCCTTTATCTGCTCACATCTACAGTCCAAGTTTTTATTATTTTCCATCTGTTTTGTTTCCCTCTCAGGCACTGTAAGAACACACTCTTGAATTAAAGGCTGCTGTTTGGTGCTTTATAACACTTACTTGTCAAAATCTCATAGCTGCAGTAGTACAAACAGCACCCATACCTCCTCACTGAACAAACCCTTTTCTTTTTCTCCTCGGCCCATCATAAAAAACCAAAAAACAACAAACAAAACAAACAAACAAAAAAAAAACACAAAAAAAACAAACACACGCACAAAAAAAACCCCAACCACCACAGAGCAATACCAAAAATAAGATTCTTCTTATTTACTCATGCCATTTTCAGAAACATGTTCACATACCCAGAAGCTTGCTGCAGCACAGCTTGGCATGGCAGGAAGCAAGAGGGGACAAAGTGGCTCCCAGACACCCTAGGTTAGCAGAAGACCCTTATTACTACAGGCACTGACCTTCTTTGCAGCAAAGGCAGGCTGCAGCAGTACCTCCAGAAAGCTGAGCAGCTTCTTGCATTCCTCGAACTTTACATTTAGATAAAAGGCAGAACATAAAAGCTTTCTGGCCAGAACACAATTAAATGCAAGACCCTGTTAATCCAGTTACAGCAAGACCTGTAACTTACCCATCCCAGCGGATAGTACACATTAGCCTCAAATAGGAGGAGCTACTTTTTGCTTTGTAAATGATCAGCTGTGGGAACAGAAAAAGTAATTTTCCTTCCTTTCATTAACTCCTCCAAGACACAAATAAAAAACCCTTGTATCATAAGGTGAACAATTAAAACAGGTTCCACTCAGCCTGCAGAGCTGCCGCCAGGTGAGTTAACTTTCCAAATGGCAGCTGCTGCAGCATTCACTTCTTGATACACAATCAGTTGTGTGCTACACCGAAAAGCAACTGCACAGTCACTTCACCTTTCCAAAACTCAACACTCCAGTAAAGTAAGTGGGATTTTCCCCATTCTTTTCAATACACCTCCACTCATCTACCTAAACAGGCAGAGGCTTATGCAAAGCCAGATAAATAAGGCCTTTCTAAAAGCTGCTTTATCATCAGAGAAATGACCTGTTAGATGGGCAAGGGTGAAAGCTCCAAGGAAAGAAATAAAAGTCAAATGAAACTGACAAAAGTACTTCCCAGCCCCTTGTTTATCATACAGCCTCCCAATCGGGCACACCCTTCTTCAGCTAACTCAATGTCGCTGAGTATTATAGGCCCAACAAGGAACACCCCAAAGCTGTTTATTACCACAATAATGATAATCTGAATTCTCATTTTAAGCTACCAACATAGTAATTTATATACAGATGTTAAAGAAAACCCAACCTTTAAAGGATAACTTAGGGAAGTTTATGACCTGCTTTACTACTTTTCATTGTCACCTTTAAGTCTCAATCCTTATTGTCACATGCCACCTGGAATATACTACCATTTCAAGCATTTTTCTAAAAGTAAAACAATGTGAAAAGTTCTCTCAGTAAAGTGTATAAGTAATTAAACCTCAGCTTAGTGGGAAGCATAGTAGATCTGCAACTATTTGTGAATAACACTTTTACGGTCATCCACCTTCAGAAACTACCTTTCAACTCATATAAATCATAGAATAATATGAATATTTACAAAAGACAACAATTGGAAGCACTAAGGATTACAAAAAAAATTAGTCAGCCTTGGAAATTACATGCTTCCTTCCCTGCCACTATTTGTTTCAAGTTACTTTTGCACAGAGAAAAAAAAATACTAGATTAAATAACTTCATCCTTGAACGTTCAGGGGAACTATTTTATTACAAGCTGCAGAATCACTTTTGCAATAACTAAGGCTTGTAATGACATTTTTCCTGAAGGGGTAAAAAAAAAAAATATCACACATTTGAGGAGTTCAAAGATAACACAGAATCTCAGGAGTATTGCTCTCATAGCTATTTCCATGGATGCAAATAAGAGTCTCACTTTGGAAAGTCATCCTTAGAATCAGAGTAAGGCACAACTATCTACAATTTATCCAACACTTTTTGCAAGCTAGGTGGCATATGCAAGTATGAAATCTAATGCTAGCAGTCCAGATCAGGAAACAACTTAGGCATGACTGAAAGAGACCTCCACTTACTCCACTGCAAGAGAAAGATAATGTATTTTAACATCAAAATGTTCATTCAGCATGCACCCCCTAAGACGTCTGGGAGAAAGCATGAGAGTGGGCAGCACAGCGCAGTCTCGAACTCCAGGCAAGTGTCCCTGAGCACAATACAGATCCCTCCAGCTCCTCCACAGTGAGAGGCTGCACAAAGTGCACAACTCTAAAGCGCATCTGCAAGGGAAGCACCAGAGCATCCGTATCATCTCTCCTTCCCGCAGGAACTCTTAAGTGGTATAAAGCCACATGCTTTTGGCAGTGCACAGCTGTATCCATGCAAACAGGTTAACAAAAGGTTATGAAGTGTTTAATGTAATAGCTGTTTATACTGCAGGAGGAGAGAGGACTGAATCATAACACCAGCAAAGACACAAGGGCACAGCACATTAAACCAAGTCTCCAGGTAGACCTGTACTTAAAGCATCCAGAAAAATCTATGCACCGGTCTTAAAATTGAGATAAATCCACTCGCATCAAATGCTCCATTCTCTGTGGAAGGAGCTACTGCCCACCCCACTGGCTACAATGGCTTTTGTTTCTTTAAAAAACAAAAGCCAAACCAAAAACCAAACAAACAGCTATAGACACGTTTTGGTAGATAGGAACACAAGCAACTTTTGTTAGCCGACTGTAGCAAACCCTGACCATCATGAAGTGTACATAGAGTAATTGCTTTGCGGGGGATGGGGGGTAAATGATTTCCTCTCTAGGCCAAGAAATGCCAGTAGAGACAGACTTCATCTGTCAATCCAACTCCACTTTACAAAGCTTGCCCTCCCCCCCCCCCCCCCCCCCCCCCCCCCCTTGATGAACATGCGCTTAGAAACCTATTCCCTTACCGGTTACTTGCTTTCAGTTGGAAAATAAGCCACCTGCACCTCATCTCTGGTACCTGAAAGGATTACGAGTGCCCGCTTGTAGCCTGCTCAACCCAGGAAGCACTCTGTGCCCATACACGTCGTCCCTGTGCAGCAGGGAACGTGGCACGTACAGTGCTTTGCCCTACACGAGCTACTCAGTTCTCTCTGTTATAATGCCCCTTTCTAATCCAGTCAGTAAATGGCACGCCCGCTCCAGCACACGACGGCCTGGGCACATGCCGCCCGAGCAGCTGGGCAGGCAGCAGGGCTTTCCCTTCAGGTGCACCTCCGTAACTGCCTCAGCTTGCACGCCTTCTCATAAATGAAGTCGTTGTACAGTTCTGCAACAAAACCTCCACACAGGTATCCAAAACGGGAGTATGAGATTAGTAGCTACTTCTGAGCCTCGCAGTCATAATCGAGTCAACAGCCTACTACTACTGACTGTGGGAACTGAATATAAACAAAAAAAAAAAAAAAGCCTTTAATATTACATTGATTTCCAGAGCATACTAGAAATACTTGGGGTGTCACAGACTTACAGGTGATGTCTCACATACTTCAGCCGAATTACCTCCTTGCAAGAGATACGTGACAATAGAGGCAGGAGGCAAGAGGAAGGCAGGCAAACGTTCCAGTGTGAAACCAAAGAGCAGACATGAAAAAGCCCTTCAATCTGCAGATCCATCAGGTTCCCAACACAGCAGGGAAGGAAAAAGCTGCTGTTCCCTCTCTCCTAATGGCAGTCACAAAACAGAAACGAGCTGCAACAATAAAGTTAGAACCGCTGCATTCACCCGCTCACTCCCTTCTCCCTTTAACACCGATGCTGCGTGGTTTCGTACAGGGAGAAACCACCGCCATACAGCCCACACCGCCACGAAACAGTAAAGGCATACCCTCCTCCTTAGCTGCAAAGCAACTAGGCAAGAGCGTCACTTTACCCATCACCTGCAAACTCAGCACCTCTATGCAGACCTGGCTTAAACTCTCCTGACAGATGAAAAATAAAACAGCTCTACAAAACACGCGCAAGCCGGTTTCCCAACAGCAAGCACCCGGTGCAGCGTCCTGCCCTCCTCCCGAGTAAGGGAACGAGGCTCCCAGCGAACGGGAGCCTCCTCCCCCTGAAGTGCCCGGTCACATAAACGGCCACCTGGGGCGGCACTTGGAGACGAGGGGGCCACGACCTGTCTGGCCAAAAACGCCTCGCACCAGCATCCACCAGGCCAGGAGGTTCCTCCGGCCCCGGCCCAGCCCGGCCGCCGCCGCAGGTGCAGCCACGACCTGCAGCGGGGCCCAGGCGCTGGCCCCGCCGACCCAGGACGCACCTGGGGGAGCTGCCGCGGGCAGCGGACGGGACGCCGGGAGCTGCCAACGGAGTCAGCGGGGCTCGGGGGCGGTGGGAGAAAAAGCACATTTATAGATCTGCCAGACCTCGCTCATTTGCTGCGGGAGGCTCCTCCTCTCCGCCCCGCTCCGGCCGCGCCGGGGGCTGCCAGCGCCCGAACCCCTGCACGGAGCCGGAGGCGGGCTCGGCCTCGCTGGGCGTGAGGCCCCTCTCCGCTCCGCTCCGCAGGTGTGCTTGCATCGCCCGCCCGGACCCCCGCCGCGGTGCAGACCTGAGCCCCGCCGCCGCCCTCCCGGGGAGCCCGCCCGCTCGCCTCGGCAGACCCCCCCCCACCCACCTCGGCAGGAGAAGGCACGGCGGACGCGGCCAGACGCTCGCCCGGGCGGCGACCGCCTTTCCTCCGCCTCCACCACCAGAGACAGAGCCACCGCCTCCTCGTCCTCCTCCCCCCGCCGCCGCCGCCCCGCCACCGCCTCCACCTCCCCCGGCGCCGGGCGGCGCGCAGCCCGCCCACCGGGCTCCTACCTGCGGGGGTCTGCCGACGTTTCCCTCGCCCCGGCCCCCGCCCGCCTCAGCGCCCTTCCTGCGGCAGCCTGGGCCGGCGCAGCCCCCTCCTCCCCGCGCCGGCGGGGGCAGGGTGACGGCGGGAGGAGGAGAGTTGGTGCCCGCGCCTAACAAGTTTGGGTTGCCCCGCAGTATGGCGGCCGAGGGCTGGCGGGGGGCGGGCGTGCAGGGCCGCCGTGCCCGCCCGGAGAGGGGCCGCAGCCGCCGGGGGGCGGGCCCGCGCCTCGCTCTGCGTGGGGGGCCGGGGCGGCTGCCCCCGCACCGCCGGGCCTCGCCCGTGGGGGCTGCGCTGTCCTCTTTTCAACAGACCCTGTTATTTTTTTCCTCTCCCGTGCCCCAGCGCACCCCCCATTACCGGCAGCATCCCTGCGGGGGCCGGCCGGAGAGGGCAAGTTTGATGATGCCCACCCGATGACACTCCTAGCAATGGCACCAGCAAATCCGCTCCTCCCTGGCGAACCATTTAGGGCTGCGCGGCTCGAAACGGTATCGGGGCACTTCTGCCGAAAGCAGGATGCGATGCTCCCGCGATTTAATCAGGCCGTGCAAGAGCCGCGTCCCCTCCTCGCACCTAGTGCTGCTTGTCACGTTTGTGTCCCCCTGCTCCTGCTCTCGACCGGTCTCCTCCTGGGCAGGATGGACCGGCTCCCAGCAGCCTGCAGCGCAAACCGCATGCGGGACGCAGCCCCTCAGCAGCACGGAAATGTCGTTTCTACCTAAAGCAAACGTTAGGCCCGCGTAGGTGACTGCTCAGTAATATCAAAAGAGGAGCTGTGCGACATGAGAAAGGAAACAGGTCAGTGACTGCGCAGATCTCTCCCAGCGAGCTTCTGCTGAGTCACTGATGAGTTATTGATTACCATCGTGTTTGGTGACTGTTCTGATCAATGATATGAACCAACACAGGGATGACTGGAGGTTTTTTTTGCTGCTGTGGAACAGGTGATAACCGATGCCATTTGATTCCTATAGCTTAGTTATCAGGAGTCATCTAAGCAAGACTGAACGAACTGTTTAGCGTATTGGATGTTGGCACTTGCTTTACTGTCTGATCTTCTAATTCCAGCATTACACAACATACATGTATTGTTACAATAACATGACAGTCCCTTTCTAATACCTAATTTTCACATCACTTATAGCTAAGAAATATTGTCAAAATGAAACTGTTGAGGAAATCGACCCTCTTAAAGACATCGAGTAACAATGATAACTTCAGATGAAGAAGAGTTTACGTGCAAGGCAAGACCTGGTCACATTGATATTTCAGAGTGTTTGAAACTATAGGATTTGAAGGAAGCTATTAGCAGCACCAGTGAGCTCTTTGTTGTTGTGTGGAAAACACTGGCAAATCCACTTCCCCTCATTACAGTTTCAAGATGGTGATTTAACCTAGACTGGCTTAACGGTGGACCATGAGCATCCATCAAACCATAAACATCAAATACGGTCACAAACCATCAATTCACCTGCATCTACAAAGAGTGTGAAAAAAGATCAAATGCTGAAGCTTCGTTGGAAAATTTCTAATTCAAATACCACAGCAGGATGAAAAATCCTTATCATATTTTATTTGGGGCACTGCTGTAATTTATACCAGCAGAAGAATACACTGCATCTCCTCTGGGACTGGGACCTTCCTAGCATAGGTTTAAGCATCTCCTGAGCAATACAATTGTGACATTTCAAGCGAAAAAACAAAGGTGCTTTTTAAATCTTTTTTGCAGTGTATGAATTCTAGGCTAGGACAGTTCTTAGCATAAGAGTAGGAAAGGCACAGAGGTTTGTTTTTTTTCAGATTTTTCCAGGGAGCCTATGGTGTGCACAAGCTTTCAAAAACTCAGGGCAGCAGAGAGGAACCAGAGTAAAGGCTAGTACCAAGACAAAAATTTTTGTTATTTCTTCTGTTGCTATTCAGATTAGATTTCATGACCTTTAAGAATTAAATTGTTCATTTGTATAGCATAGTTTTCAATCTCCATTCTCAGTAAAACCTGTGCAGTGTCTCAGACTGAAAGGTTAGAGGTAAAACAAAGAACTGATATCCAGACCTTGACAAATACCACCTTCTCAGTCCCATGCAGGATCTTCTTTCAAGTAAAATGTGTTTCCAACAGGGATTTGTTGAGAAAACAGAAATGCCCTAACAATAACAGTGTCTGAAATATATACCCAGTAGCACAAATTGCACCTCTGAAAACTCCTATAATTTCCCGTTGTAGGTAACATCTTTCAGAAGATTTAAAAACAAATGGCCTTTGAGGCATGATGGACAAAAATTTGGGAGGTTTTCCAAAAGTCTGTAACTTTAGCCTGGACTGTATGTGAACCAGTGGTATAGGGCTAAAGATACTGATCCTTGCAATAATTATAAATGAATTTGTTTTGCTAAAAATTATCATCATCTTTCCAATACTACATGCTGTGGCAATGAGATCATATCATGAACAACTATTAATACAAGTTCATAGCAACTCTGTAATGGCTAATCTAAAGATATGCATGAAATATAGTCTTAAAAACATCCATTAAAAGCATAATAAAGTGTAGTCTTTGAAAATGCACATAATGCATGCTGCAAATAATATGTAAAGACTCTCTCCGTCATAATATACCTAGTTCAGAAATCACGCTGAGGAATAAATATACACACAGGCATTCTAAATCTAGACAAACTGTATAAAAACGGGGGGGGGTGCAGTCACTGGAGAAAAAAAAAAAAAAGAAAAAAGAAATTAAAAGAAGCAATTAAGCAAGAAAAAGTTAAAGAAAGCTGTAACAACTGACTGTGCTCTTAAACCTGAAATCCTTAATTAAACCCAGGAAGAAATAATCTGCAGCGTAGAAGATACCAAAGGAGATTAGGGAGAGAGAGGAAGACTGAAGCTGGTGTGGAAGCCAGGTCTGAGGCCAAGGGCAGCTCAGTCCAAGAGTGAGTGAGTGAGTGAACAGGTGGTAGGTATTTAGTAAGTCGGTGAAAAGGGCAGCAAACGTGCCTGGAGGTTTGCAGACCAATATATAATGCAATGAATAGGTCAGTAGCAGAGTACGTGAGAGAATGAAAAGATGAAAGGATAAAAGAAGAAACAGTTGGTTTGAATGAGTATGACTATATGAACAATATGAAACAAAGCAAAGTTTCAAGCAGTACTGCTTTATTGCTATGATGGCATGACTTTTTAGATCATTTGTCATTGCTATCAATCAGTGCTAGAGGAAAACAGCATGCATATGTGAAAAACAAAACAATACAAAACTAAACAGTAGAAAACAAAACAAAACAAAAACAAAACAACAAGAACATTTCAACTAACAACCTTGGGAAAATAGTATAATAAAAATACAGATTTTAAATGCACTTACAGTCATGACAATAAAAATACTTCTGGAAACCCTAACATAGAAAAATAAGCACTTAAAAGGCATTTAAAAGCACTGGCCAGTAAATTCATGTTGTTTAACATTATTAAGATACTAAAATTGACATAGACCTAAAATTATTTGCAGAGTAGGAGAAGAAGACCATTAAGTCTTTGTCCAAGCTAGGAATGTGATACACAACAGCTCAAAGTGATTTGTGCAAGATTATACAGTAAGTCAGTGGCAGAACAGCAGGCAGATAAAACCTTGACCTTTTACTTCAGTATCCTCCCCGTCAGGCAGAGAAAATGCACTGCCTTCACTTTTTCAATTACAGAGGCAATGGAACTAAATTATAATAGTCAAGGGGTGTTATCTCCTAACCCTGTAGGGTTTTTTGTTGTTCTGAATGCTTCCTATGTCATTATGGATAAACATGGCAATTATGTAGAGGACTATACACTCTAAGACTTTAAAACTGTCCCTGTATTTACCATGTGTCTGTCTCTGTGTCTGAGACAGAAGGAGAGGGTAGGCACTGCACAGACATCTGCATGTAAGATTATGTAGTGCAGAGGAAGTGCATGGCTGGATGACATGGGAGATAAGGGTCTCTCTCAGTTTTGTTCGATCTAGTGGCCAAGAACACTGAAAAGGCCACAGAGAACATTTTCCTTTTCTTTTCTTTTTACATCTTAATCTGGAATAACAGATTAGTGGAGCTACACTGTAGGTTAGTGTCTAACTAATGGACAAAGGAGTTACATGTAGACCAGACTCCATTAAATCTCACAGCAAAGCCTGTTAGAAAGTTTGCTAAAGGGATGAGGAACAGGGTGAATTTAGGGAAGGATGGCAAAAGTGTCAGGAGTTCCTCTCATTCTGGTTGCGTGTAAGCATTCATATTTTACAATGAGAACTCGCTGGCAAATAACATTATTGACATGCTTTTCTCCTAGACAAAGTAGCAAAAACTCAAACAAGTATTTTGTGTTAATAGTTTTCGCTTATCAGTGTCCAGACTTGGAGCTTGTAATTGTTATTCAAATAGCTAAGTTATGGGCATGGGTGCAAAATGAAGAATATAACCACTCAAGTGGCCTTTTCATAGGAAGCTGGCATGGTAATACATAGGATCAACAGTCAGAAAATGATTAATGAATGATAAAAGACACTTTATCTGCTCTACATAGTGGAAAAAGTGCATGGGCTGGTGGAGGAGGCACAACATCTTTATTAATGAGAAAAATAATAAAAAAGGTGTCAGCAGTGCCTGCCTCAAGGGACAAGGTCAATGAGGCAACATTAATAATGTAGTACATGAAGAAAAATGAAGAAACTAAAACTCAATATATGGTTTTTCATCTCTTTTGAAAATGCAATTACATTTCCAAAAAGATCAAAGTTAATGAAAAATTTTACATGAAGTCCTCACCAACCTCAGGAATTACTTTCGATTACACGTTTCTCACACAAATCAGTATCAAACCATTGATGTGGGATAAGTATGAAACCAGAGAGGTAACAAAAGTGTTCTGTTGTTAACGCAGGAAAAACGAATGTAGGGTTGACAGTAATGGATCTAGACATTTATAAACTTTATACTAAGCCTGCAGCCTTCCTATATGAGCCTTACATTTTTATTGCCTGCACTATTACAATGCCTTATGATTTTTTTTCATATTTTCCACAATCATGTTTATAGATTGGTAACTTCATATCACACTTCATAAATACAAATTAAGAAATGGAGTTATAAAGGATTTGTCTGGTGACAAAGTTGATTGAAAAATTAATAGGCATAGACCTGTCTCCTTTATCTGGTGAGTGAAGAGCACCTTTTTATCATTCAGCACATCACCTTAATCCAATTTCTTCCCACACGTGCCAGTTTATTCAGAAAGGATCATTGGAATGGTGAGGTTCTTTGACTTGTACCAGTACTTGTAATTTCAGCTGAATTACTCAGATAAAACTTGTAGAGTCCAAATTTGGACCTTGGTGAGAAAGAAAATACAACCTCCTGAAAATGTATCTCATATTTGCTGCTGTTCATGTAGTGGGCATCTGCCTCAACTGATGCACAAGCCAATTAATTGCTATAAACACTCAGAAAACCATGAATCTGCAAAATGAGAAGTCAGCAATGGAAATATACCATGAATAAAAGTTGAAAGCAGACTCCTCTCCTTGCATGCCCTCTTCTTTTTTTTTTTTCCAGTGCTTTTTTTTGTGCTGGAATCCCTTGTCCTTCTCACTCCAAAAGAACGTAAAAACCTGATGTAACTTGTTGCTTGAACTAATTTGCCCTAATAACCACCCCTTTGCTGGAGCTAAACCAGGTCATGATTACAGAGTGTGGTGTTACAGGGACGTTTCTTTCCCGCCCTTCAGTTAAGATTTTCCTTTCCACTGGTTGCTCCTATTAGGTTTCTGTTATTTCATATGGAGAACAAAAGCAAAGGATCCAATTGCTTCACTATTATAAATTAAATAAAAGGATACACAGTACAGGAAAGGATGGGATTTTCTAAACTGATACGAACAATTTGCGACTAACAACCCCCTTGGGAATGCAGGTCTCTCTGTTCCAGAGAATAACAAAAAGGCAAACAAATGATAAGGTGGAAGGGACCAAGGATAGTCTTTGACAAGAGACTTACAAAGACATAAAAGATCACATTAAGCATGCAGAAATTGGGAACATTTTATAGCTGTTCTGTGCCTTGCGTAACAATCTAAGTAAGTGGAAGTGCACCGTATAAAAATTCACATCTGTTAACTCTCTGTCCCCCCTGGAAAGACAAGAAATGCAAAGACTTATGGTTACTGCATTTAATGAGTTCTGAGTGGTCTGGCTATCTGCAAAAGATATCTTTTAGCTGCCTAAAAACATCATGTTAATTAACATTTTTGTTAATTAATGTTAATTTTGTTAATTAATGTTAATTAACTTTTTTTTTAAATCCTCAATTACAAATTAAGCATTTTTCTTGGAGCAATTTCTATATTGATTTTTTTGGTTTTGAGTTGGTAACACTTTAAATGAGGGAAACTTAGATAGGGCAAGAAAAGAGGTGTCCAAATTTTTTAGTAGTCTTCTGGGTAATATAATGTGATAGCAAATAATAAAAGGCTGTTGGTCACTCACATTTACATATAATGATTTCATGACAGTGTGACGCAACTATGTGGCAAATTACATTAGAGATGCAGGGTGCGGTCACTTATCACTTTGCCATCCATCAGTAACTGAAATGCCTGTGCTGAGGCTGGCAAAACTGTTAGGTAAAATCTGTTAGCTTTGATTTTGGTTCAACATTCTCCATCGCTTTTATATGACATCTAAGTGGTCTGTTATCCAAATGGCTAGCTCCTTCTGCACCTCTCATGGGGCTGTACAGCAGCTGATCTGGAACTGATCAAATCAAAGGACTGATCTCACTGAAAAACTCCTTGTCTGAAAAAGATGGATCAGTCATGTTACCTGCCGTGCTGTAGAGCTGCTGCAGCTCTGTGGTGTGGTTATGGAGGAGGATGCAGGAAGAAGCATGTGAGAGCTGTACCTACAGCTTTGGGCTTATTTGCTGGACAGAATCAGAACCACTGCCTTAAACCTCACTGCTGAGGCACCCTGACTGTTTTATTTTCAGCCACATGCTCTTAGCTATAGCTACCTCAGGACTAACATAGAGGGAGGAGTAACATAGTGTTTACTCTTTCTTTTCATTTGATTAATGGTTTAAATTTCTGATTATTTTAGAAGTAATAATAATAATAGTAATAGAGATAAGAAAAAGGCTAAGAACAATGTCAACAAAGGAATCATGAAGGACAGTACCAGCTGTTTGTTTTGGCTTTAGGAATGAAAATCAGTAGGTAAATAAAAGTCTCATAGAAAGCAAATATCTTTACTAAGAAATAAACAAGCAAGGAGAAAAAAAAAAAAACCCAGAAAAAAAAAAAAAAATCAGAGAAAAGTATTAGAAAAAATATAACGACTAAGCTAGGCCTGTTATTTATATGTTTTTCACATTTAAAATACATGTTTGCACTGAGACGAAGGGAAAGGTAAGGAATATTCTGTAATTAGAAGCAATACGGGAAATTCACTTCCAGACTTCCTAGTGTTTTGAAGGTGCTTTCAAGGCCTGTTGTTTCTGGTTATTACATCTGCGTAGTGTTAGGGCAGGCCTAGAGTTTCCACCTTCTGGGATTTGTTGCATGATATGCCTAGAGGCAGGCATTTTAAAGCAATGCTTTTTAGAGTCAGTCTGCTTGCATTGTGTATTCAGTCTATGTCTATTGTGTACACTCCTTTATTGGAAAAAGTACACGACTCTTCAACAAAGGATAAGAAAATGGTATTTATTACTTTCCGTGCTCACTTTTCCTTTCACCTCACAGCTGAACAAATAGCTCAATAAAAGACAGTGTGAATGGATTTTTGGGATCAGTATCACATCAGTGCCTTTCAGTCACTGCACACTTGATACAGATCCTCCTGCCTTCTTTCCACATGAAATCTCATCGTTGTGAGTTGTGCGCAATGCTGGGCTCCCCGTCTGGAGCTCCCTTACCTGGTCCAGAGCTCAACCTCATTTTTTGTCTGTGATTTAGTCACTTGGAAATAATTTTATGCATAACAGCAAAGGAAGTCTGGTAGTATGAAATTATTATATAGGATGAAATGATGAGAAAGCAAACAGCATCAAAAGAGCCACTGACGATTCTCTGTGTGAAGCAAAGAAAAAATATAAGCCAAGCCCAAATACAAACATGTCATGTTGCCTGCTATTTCTTCTAGAACAACAGATACTGTCACAAATGTTAAGTGATAGATCTTCCAAAGACTAAATACAGATTCAAAAAGCAGCCTTGGATTGCCCATTTGAACTGTAAATTACTAGTGGAAGGAGCTCAGCAAAAGAGTCGCAGTGGTACTGTAGACCAAGATGAGAAGACACATCATCTCCAACCTCAATGCAACAGAACGGTGGCATAATATTCACCTGTACCATGTATCATGGAGGTTTCATGCGATCTAATTATTTAACACATTAAAAAAAAATGGGAAAACCAACTAGTGTTGCAAGGGATTTTAAGCCTATTAATACTGTGTCCTGGTTGGGGGCATTACTGTATTTTCTTGTGTCCTTACTGAGTCTCGCCCAATTATTTTGTTTTCAATGAAATGGAGAAGGCAAATAGTAGCAGGTTTATATGAGGCCTCTTTCTGGGCCTTGTAATGGCATTTGCTCATGTCTTCGGATGGGGAAGACCTTGCTCTTCACCGTCTTTGTCCATTAGGCTGGCCAGCAATTTCTGTAGGATGGTCTCATCTCTTCCAAGCTCTGGTCAAAGAGAGGTGCAAGACAACCTGCCCTTGTCTTGCTAAGCCTTGCAGGTGTGAGAGAAACCTCTCCATGCCTCAATGTTGTCTCCCCTTTCCCCAGAGTTTCAGGGTATAGCAGCCCCTCTCCTCTTTTCCCTGTTCATTGTGGTGTGCTGCCAGCTCAGCTCTGCACCTGTGCAAGCTGAGCAAAATCCTGACCTGATATGGAGGAACAAAATCTCAGGGTAGATTGCTTCACCTCTGGCAAAAATGACAAATGTGGAGGACAGTCTCTTCCTCCTGGTGACCCCTCCCTTCTCAGCAAGGACAGCCTTCTTCACTGAGGTTCCTCACAGAGGGAACTCACACAAAACAATGCCATTATTTAAAAGTTTCACTTTTTTTGTCCTTAATTTTAACAATTCCTCCTCTGTCCTTTTCTGGGCTTTACTGATAATTCTTAGTCAACTTCCAGCCACTTTGTGACAAACAGGTGCAGCAGAGATGGGTCTTCTAATGGCTAGCTAGAAACCTAGTTGTGGAAAAAGAGAAATAGTGATTTAAAAACACATATTAAAATCCTGATAAATCAGAATAAGATTTTTGTCCACCTAATTAAAAATTCTTTTGATGTTTCAGTCCAAGGAAATTAAGCTAAAAAAAATCACACAAGAAATTTTTCCTGTGCTCTGCAGTCAGCCCTGATGACTGACTTACAGCGAGTAGTGTGTGAAGAATTGAAGGTAGTTTTGGAGCACTGATTAATGATTAATTTGAATCTGACTGACCTCAGGTATATTCCTTCACTAAAAAAAAAAA
>JANVCC010010406.1:32008270-32031036 GCA_025345505.1 Todiramphus chloris collaris
TTGATCTCAGAGGTTCCTCTTTTTTTTCCTAGATGGCCTTTGAGTGCCATGGGGCAGAGCCACAGAAACGTATCAGAAACAAAGAGGGGTTTGAAGCGCTTAGTGCAACCACCGATAAAACTACATGTGTACAAAACCTGGGAAAATCCAGGGATATTTCCTAAACCGAATTGCGCAAGCCAAACACCCTACAGCTAAGGAAGCCTCTGCCTTACTAATGACTTACGAATACACAGCTATCACGGCAAAGATACTGTATTAACTGCTGCTAATGAGCACAATCATGAGTATAATCACTGGGAAATACTGTTGGTGTTTAAAAACAAACAAGAAAGCAAACAAGTGAAACAGAAAAACACTTCTCTCCCTTCGCAGGACCTGTCTGGACAGGCTGTCAAATCCCTTTCAGCAGCAGATCCCCACGGGGTGGCAGAGAGGAGGGAGCCTGATCCCAGCCCCTCTCCTCCATCTATCTCCGAGCTGGGAGACAGACACCTGGACTGTCTTCACTGATTCCCTCTCTGACACCCCCTGAGATGCATGTGGGTACTGGAGGGAGGATCGGGTGTGCTTTTTCTTTCCCCGTTAACTGCTGCCTGGGTGATTAAGCATATCCACCTTTTTCAGTCCTTCCCGGATGTTCATCCTGCTGTCCTCTAAGGGATGTTATTCACTCCTGTCTCCAAATGTTCTTTTTAATTTTATATTTTTTCTTGCCATCCATGCTATTACTGTTATCCACTGGGTTATCTGAAAAGGTCACACATTCTGAGTGCTTTCTTTTCTCACACTGAGAATACCCCCTTGCCAACAGCTTACTCACTGTCCCCACGACTGCCTGGAGTTTGTTCTCCAGGATAATGCCAGTTGTCCTTTTTCTCCAAAGTTGTCTCGCATATGCTTGTGTGGTTCCTACAAGGGCACTGTGACCTTTTAGGTTTTTTTCTCCATATTTCCCCATGGTATGACAATAAGTTGAAGCAACATTATTTTTGTTTCTATCTACATCTGCTATGATGACTCATATAGTCCCCATGTTTATACATGGTGCATTTTTCATCCCCTAAGTAGGACATGCCTGACAACCCTTCTTCTGACAGCAGACCACCGTGCTAAGCAGCAATCTGTCATCTGCTGCTTTGGGCAGCCATCCCAAAGAAGTGCTCTTGCACGGGCTGAGAGCAAGGCTGGTGGTGTGCAACTGTTGGGCTGTATCCCAGGTAGTGGCTGTTGTGTGCACAGAACCTTTCTGCTTGAATATGTTTCTGGGCCTTCTGGAATATGCTGGCCTTGCTGGAGAGATGGAACTAGTCAGGAGCGAGACATGCTGGAGCTACTGCTCTCAGAGTTTCCAGCATCGGTGGGTTTGTTAGGAAGATGCAATTAGTATGGACAGTAAATGAGGCACGTGAGACAAATAACGTGCCAAACTGCTCAAGAAGTCTGCAGCAGGCACTGGAAGAGAACCTCACCCCTCAGCGGTGCACAAACGGCTCAAAGCACAGAGTGAATAAAAGTCCGATGTGACCTCACTTGAAAATGTGCATGGTATAAAGAACTAATTTCTGTCTATCCTTCTGACTCCATAACCTCTTGCATGACTGTGGCCCAATACCTATTCTCTGTGTTACCTTCTGAAAACTCTACAGCTGAACAGTTCCATAATGGGGCACCTATGGACATGCCTGTCTTTATGCACTACTAGGTCCCTGCAGGGCAAAACTCTCTTTCTCTCTGTCTCTCTCTCAACATAAAATTACATAATTTTGGTGGAATGAAGAATATATGTTCACAGAGATATAATGACGAAATATATTGAATATATGGTATATGTTAAATGAAACACCACCCCCCCCCCCCCCCCACCCCCCGTTTTATAAATTTCTAGATCCACTGAACCTAATTTTCAAGTTTGTCTGTTTTGTTTGATTTTTTTCTTCACTGTATGACAATTTAACTGAGAACAAAATGTACCTCAGGCTGTCTACCCTTATTAAAAATCAGAATATTTTTCACCCACACTTTTTAAAATTTGCTTATCTGCGGAGCAGATGCAGACCTATTTGCTTAAATCGAAGCTCGTGATTCACCAGCACATCAAAAGAGCAGCCCCTATCATGTCGTTTTTATTATTGCACCTTGTCTCCATGATCTTCCTTGCATCAGTGCTGCAAAAGGAGGTCCCTTTATCACTTCCTTTCCTTCCCTTCTGCTCTTAGTGGAATCTGAGTTAGCAATCAGAATAATAACGATTTACCTCCAAGGGAATGCGAATGCAAGCCAAGTTCCTTTGGTAGGCAGGGATATAAGTTTGGTATTGTTTACTCATCCCCTGTGGATTCACCAGATGGCATCAGACAGCATAATTTGGAGTCCATGCTCAAAAGAGAGGCAAGATTGAGCTGCAGGAATTGATCATGTGAACTTACCAGGAACAGTTCCGATCTTTTTTTTTTTTTTTAGGATATGGCATGTCTTTCATCTTTGTCATAAAACATGCAAGGATCCAAAACATATTGTAGCACACCTGGACCCCTAACATATTAAGCAAACAGTTTTTTAACACAGTCATTTATGAATGACTTTGGCTACTCCTCTAATAACTCCTTCCCCCAGAGAGGATGCTCTTCCTGGGTTGAGGTGAAGGTCCTGAGCAGGTCAGCAGAGAGGAGGCAATGGGAAATGAGGCGTTGCAGCTGTTTCCTTCTAAGCTAGCTCTGCTTGAATTCAGTAAATAGAGGATTTAGGTTTCTGTTCTTTAAATATCCCAAGCATAAATTATTCACTCAAAATACATTTGTCAAAGAACAGAAGCACTAGGAAAAAAAAAAAAAAGTGGAAAGCCTTAGCAGAGCCTGAACCAGTTACATCTTCACTGACCGCAGCACAAAGCACTCAGTATAACCTGGTGGCCCCGCCCCGAGGGACAGAGGAGATGATCTCATCATTCTTTTCCATCTCGTTGCTGCAATTCTATGATTTGAATTGTTTTCGGGCCAGATCCTAAGCCGTTGTAAGCTCTCCTGTAGTGAATACTGCTGCACTGATTTATAGCTGCTGAGTGTCTGGCCTTTAAGGGCTGATTTAACCTTTAGAATATTGATTTCCATTCTTATTTTCCCTGATGCTGGAAGCGAGCCCCTTGGTCAGGTCCCTGGTTGTGCAATATGCAAAAGTGCGGTGCTGCTGTAATTTGTAAGAACGAGTGACCAAAGAGGTGAAAAGTTCATCGGCCTTTGCTGAAGCACTGCATAATCACCATCAAAGGGGACATGGCCTCCTGGAAGGAGGCACAGTCTCAGAAAACTACGTGGTAATGATGTTTACCGGGTGGGACCTGTCGTGCCGTCGATAAGAGACAGAATGGGAGGGAGGGGGCAGGCAAATGGGTCCCGATGAAGATGGTAAGGGGGCCAGGAGTGGGATCAGGACATTGATGGGGAGGACACAGCGGTATTTTTGCTCTGTGGACACTTGGGGCTGTTGTCCCACGCAGGTCTCATTGCTGCTGACTCTTCCTCCCTGAAAGCATGGCTGGTGACAGAGGACAGTCTATTATGATGAGAGAGGTGTGAAGACCAGGAGCATAAAAGCAGTTTGCAAAGCACTGGCAGCACAGACAGATCACCTCCCAGCCCAGACAGCATCCAGGAGGGTGGTAGAACCTGCCACCCTAAAGGTAAATTTTGTTGCTTGTAGGACAGCATTTGTCCTCATTCTCACAAGGATGGTGCCAAGCTGCATCCTTACTGCTGAGATACCCCCAGCCCTGCTGGGCTCAGAGGAGCTGCTGAAGGGGGGGGGGGGGTGGGACATAGGGGTGGCCACCCAATGCGCTTTTGTGTGAGCTGCCACACAAGGCGTTGACAATTTCTGGAGACACAAATCATGCATGGGCTTATCGTATGACAGAGCAGCCAAGATGAAAGCGACCAGATCCGGAGTCCCAGCCGGTCCCTAGTCTTTCCAGTGACTTCAAAGATGGCTGGCCCAGCCAAAGGGGTGTCTGAGCCTACAGTTCAGTTAAACATCACAGAAAACCTGCTCTTTGCCCTGCAGGAAGAGCATGTTAAGGGCACAGGGCTCACACAACCTTCAGACACCTTTTCCATTGTGGTTTTTCCAGCTCACTCTGTTTGGGCAGTCCTGCAGGGGTGGGGGTGGCTGTGTTGATGTAGGGGTGGTTATTGCTACCAGCTGGACCTGGCCCCCGCTGCAGCCAAGCAAAGCAGGTGGTGGGACAGTGGTTTCTTCCCCAGCACTGTGCCGATTTACAGTCCATGGTGGCAGGGCTTTCACCAGCTAATGGGCTCTTGTGGTACACCTGCTTTTGCTGGGCACGACATGGTGGGGCTGAAGGGCAGTGCTGCAGTGGCAGTGGATTGGGGCTTGATGGTCTGGCTCAGCATCTTACAGCAGGTCCAGCTGTGGGGGCCGGGAGGGCTGTCCATCACAAGCCCAGGATGCAAGCATTGCATGTACTTCCTTCCTGTATTGCTTTTCAGCTCCTTTCACCAGGATTTCCTCTCCCCTCTCTGGGGCCTGGATTCTGGACACACTTAACTACATCTCTTTTGTGGCTCTGGGGTGGACAGCCTCGCATCTGCAGGGTAAAGCAATGACCTGCTCTTTCTGGCTTACTCACGCTCTTGACATTTAAGTACCTGAGTCTTAAGGCAAGTGAGCTGTGGGCATTAGCTAGGACGCTGCATATTAGCCACTTTAACTGCACAGTGCTGCTGCAGCCTTATCCAGAACTGCAGGGAAGTCTGCAGAGCCACTTTAGTGTTCACCACCTGGAACTCTTCCCAGTGCAGCAGATTCCAAGTTTGCAAAGGGCTCTCTGGTTTTGGAATAGCCTGGAGGGATGCCTCAAAATGTCACACGCAGATGCTTCCTTTCAGTGCTTTGAAATACCCATTTCTCACAGAAGCCAATTGCCTGTAATGTAATGCAGCTGGGAATTTGGAAGTATCTTCTCTCATCTCTTCCTCTATTGTAACATGCCTCCTAGCAGAAGAAAGTCCAGAGAGCTGGGTAGAGTCATCATGCCGGTTATACTCTCCCCAGAAATTTCCTGCTGCTTCTCTTATGGTAGCATTCCAAGCTTTTAGTACCATGACAGTAGTGCAAAATGATCCTCTTTCCTGTCTGTTTTAAAGTTAGGGTTTTTTCGCTTTGTTTTTGGTGATCTATTAACCCATGGTGAATCTCACTTTATCCAGATCTCTGATATGAATAAAAAAAGAACCTCGGCCAATTTTTTCCATCTCCCTGTTACTCTTTGTACCTATAGTGGTGTCCCATAGACATCAGTTGCAGCTTGTGTTAGTGTACTATTAACTTCCAGTAAATTGTAGACTCTTGGATAAATAGAGATGTATTGGCCAGCTATTTGTTCAGTTATGTTCTCACCATCAAACAATTGCATGAAAATTATGAAAGTTACACAGTCTAAAAGAAGTATAAATTTAATATTTTTATTACTGTTCCTTTAATTTGCCTTTCTACTTGTTTCACAGCTTAGTATGAGGTGTCAGATCTCTCAGGAAAGCAGTTATCCACGTGAGCTCAAAATGTACTTAGCATACTGTAAGCACACTGGTTTCTATTACAGGTACATTATTATACCGCCACTTCCATGCAGTTGGCAGAAATGAAGTCAGCAAATGCTTTGGAAATGACAGCTTGACATGACTACTATCTTACAGGAACATTTTATTCTATAAGCATCTCCACACATTTCAAACATTTTCGATTAGCAGATGGATGCAAATCCTGCCAGAAGTTGATTGCACCCCATATTCTATTATTACAGGAACCCTTCCCTATAATAAAATGTATTATTATGTATTTATTTCATTTATGTCTAAAATGCAAAAGTTTTAGTTTTATAACAGCTGTGATAACCTAATTATGTCTACCAAAAGCATAACTGGTTTGTTTGTATACTGAGTATTGTGGAAAGCCTTTCTAACATAGACAACAATCTGACCATCAGCAAAAAGTTAATATCCAAGCTTGAAAGGAGGGAGGAGGAAACTTACTCCTCAGGTCAGGTTGGCATTTTCAAGATCATCTTAACTATTTCAAGTCCAGTCCTAAAACAGGCTGAGGATTTTCAGCTTGCATTACAATCACTGAGAAGTCAGTGCTCAGGGCTGTGCAAGAGCAGGCCTGAAAAAAGAACAGTTTCAAGTGCTGGATGCCAAATCCATCACTGCAATGTCTGATCTGAAATTGAACCTGCTTGCATCACACATTGGTTTGGCTCCAAGACAGTAAAGCAAGAAAGCCTGTCAAGGCAAAAGTACACTGACGTGCCATGTGAGAAGAGGCCAAAGTACAAGTTAAAACACATCTTTCTGTCTGCCAGAAGCTCTGCATAATTATTTGAGAGCGCTGCTGTGCAAAGTCTCACTGAACAGGTCTTTTTGACTTTACCTATTAAATATGGCAAGTCCCATGACCAGGCTGCTCATGGCTTTGTAAAATGAAAAAACCTGTTTGTGAAATCTGATTTCTCCTCTCCCTTGCCTCCAGACCATGCCCTTTTCAACTTCTGAAACAAACTCACAGAGCTAATTCTGTATTATTTGTATTTACTGAATGCTCTGCTTCTATGAATTTAGCATCTCTAGCTGCAGTTCTGCATTCAGCTGACATCAAGGGACGTAGCAGACAGAGCTACCTGGCTCTCTGAGGCACCCCTGCCGTCTGCACAGGAGCAATTGCATACACCTGAAGAACAGTCAGAGTCAAGCACAGGCTGCAGTTCCTCCCACACCAGGAGACACGGCAGGGCTGTAGCTTTTCTACAGGCAGTGGTTTTCCTCCCCTATTTGCCCTAGTTTTGGCTCTTGCAATGAATTGACTCTCTGGGATGAAAACATGACTTTCTGTACCAAAAGTCCTTTGACATCAATATCTAAATCAGAGCAAGAATGAGAGGGAGGGAATTCAAGAGGGGACGTAATAGTAGCCTGCTGATAAGGGAACCAGGCAGCTCCATACCCTGGTCTTGCACTTAACATCTCTTACATCATACATAGAAACATCCTCTGGAGCAAGGTCTAGAGCTCAGGTTTTCACTCTCCCAGGTTTTATTCCTAGTCTTAGCTCCTACATTGCTTTCTGTCCCATAAATAATCTCAACGTTGCACCAAGAGGCACTAGATTGATTTGTTTTTCAGAAGGGGATTTGAGATGGTGGATTCTGGCAGCCCTGACACAGGTTTAGCCTCTGGAGTGGGATGACATTTCACATGTTTTTTGTGCTCAGTGCTTGATTTTTGTAGCTCTGAGGTGCCGGTGTCTTGCATTGCCAGTCTGAGGCACCAAAGACTTCCAGTATGCTCTATCAGCAGCCACAGGACATAATATAAACCTATCAATCCTTTTCCAAGGATGGAGTATTTAAAAAATCATTGCAGCATTTAAGTTCTGCACACATCTTTGCTGAATCTAGCCCACAGCCTCGCCTTTGCAAATGTAGGGTTTGCAGAGAATGATTTCATTTGTTATGTAAATTATTAAGTAAAAGATGAAATGATTCCTACAGTTACAGCCGTTTGGTAAACAAACCTAAATTGAAATGCACTTGGGAAAACTCTCACTCTTCTGTAGGTGCCAGTTTTCCAGTTTGCATAAGATTAGGTAGTTGCAAAGCACACAGATTTCCTGCAGTACAACTCTGCTGGAGTTCAGGGCTGTGCATCCATGACACAGGGGTAAAAATACATCTTATTCAAACAGTTTCAACCAAAAAGTTTGATGTATAAATGTTAACAGTCCACTAAGTTGGCTCATAGTTACACCACTGAGGCAGGAATTGATATCAAGAACATAATTTTCCATTTGCATCGAAGTATGAAAGAGAAAATTTCCCCTCAAAGCTACATGTTCCTTGCCTTATATATTTATACTTCTGTGTCCCACTTTCATGTCCCAGGCATTTGGAGGAAACTTTTATATCCCCTGTTACTTCACTTCAGGTGTTTTCTATCAAAATTTGGCCTCAGTGTAGAAATAATGTATGGTTTCTTTAATCCATGCTTCAGGAATGGGGAGAGTGGTTTCTGCTCAAGTCATTGATGATTTCATGCCTTGAGGGCTGGTTATGATCACTACTACCAACCCAGAGACTGCAGAGATACGTAGCATGCAGAGCTGGAGAACTCCATCTGCTTTGTGAGAGCAAGAACAGTGATGCTGATGGATATCTGCCATCAGGAGTATCAGCATCAAGCACCATTTCCTAACCAGCTCTTGTACTGTAAGGACAACATGCAATTTTCAAGCTGTTCCGTGGAAGTGAATGCATTTTACCACCACCAGCTCCTCATACTCTGTGTTAGCAACATGCTGCCATTTGCTTAACAGACCCAGTCTTAGGATTTTTTCTATTACAAACAGCTTTGACAATGTGTAATATGTGTCAGCAGGCCTGAAGTTAGTGTAACTAACAGTAAAAGCTTATCTCTCACAAGTAAGCTGAATTAAATGAATGGTCAGACACTATTGGAAAATCCATAGATGTCCATGGGGATCTTTGATGGTTGTTTAAATCCTCTTTGTTAGACTGTCTAAGTGAAAGAACACGGATCTCACAGACCTTTGCACAGAGAAAGAAGAAAATGGTCTTCAATAAAACCCAAAAAGTTATTTCTTCTGTTCATTGGTTACCCATTTGTATGGTCTTGAACTGTTCAACCAGGAATCAAGTTTCTGTGTTAACTTCTTGTACGGAGGTTAGTGGCCAGAACATCTGACTGGAAACCAGATTAGTATCTGTCTCCATTGCTGCTCAAGTGTGTGATCATAAGCTTCTCAACCTTCCTGTACTGTAGTTTGTTTCTCTGTAAAATAGGAATAATGATAATGCTTATCTCCTTTGTAAAGGCCATTTAGATCCCCTGATGAAAACCACTATCTGAAGTCAGAGATAATTATATCTTTTTGTCTGAGATCAATGTTTTTTCTTTATAGCTTTGGAGAATCGGAATCTTTGTAGCTTTGGGGAACAGCTTTAAGTAGGAATCCCCTTGTTTCTGGCACTGTTTTTCAAAGCGTGTCTACATCTTGGTGCCAGAAGCCAGGGTGCATTTGCAGGCATGTCTACTTTCAGCCCATGTCTGATCCAAGTTCATCTTTTTTTAAAAAAAAACCTGGTGGTTTAGGGGGATCAGTGGTTGAGGGGGAAGTAGCGACTGCAGACATGCAAGAAAGGAGGAAGCATCAAATGCAACTTCAGCCTGTGGGTTTATGGAAACCACTACCCTGTGTGCCGTGCAATAATGACCCGCTGTTTTCTGGCAGTCTCCTGATGTTGTCAGTCAGTGTCCTCAGATCACTTTTGAGCAGGCTGACTAAGGTACCTGCAGTGAGATGAGTCTTGAGAAGTTCCTTGGGGCTGCTTGTGGGTGACCATGTTGATGAGGCTGTTTGATCAGATCCAGCTGGGGTCTGCTGCTCCACTTTGGGGCAACAACCACAATCCCCTCCTAATCCAGTGCTTAGTGCAATGCTTCCTGGATCCAGGAGCGGGCCCCTGGGGGAGATGGAAAGGTAATAGGGAAAATCTCAGCCAAAGGTGATAGTCTGTGAGGGCATTGGCTTGCTCCCTGGTGGTAACAGCAAAAGCAGGCCTGCTTTCCTTGTGGCTGTTTGGAGGGTGGGATGCATCCCTCATTGGATAACAAGGACGCCCTGTGGCAAGATAAGAGGATGCAGGAAATAGTACAAGAAAAAAGTGAAATAACTCAGTTTGAAACTTAAGGTCTTCTTTTCTATGGTACTTCAGGGTGGGAGTTTGGCAGGGCCTGGGCCATGCCTTCATGCTGCCTTGGGCACCTGGTTGTGATGGAGAGGGCCATCGACAGAGACCAGGGATGTGAAATGGCTTCTCCATGGAAAAGACATTTTAGTCTTTGATGGATGTGTGAAAGAATACAGTGATGATTACCTACTATTCCATTAGTGAGTGACTAGGGAGGATATTAAATGGCAGATATTAAACTTAAAAAAAAAAAAAAAAGTCTTCAGGATTGGATAACTTCCAGGAATTAGCCAAAGAGCTCTCTGAACCATTAATGTTGACACAATGAAAAATAAAATATGGAGCAGTGAAGAAATTGAAAAGGATTGGAAAAAAGCCAGTCTTTTAAAAGACTAATGGAATGGGTGGGGCACCAAATGCTCCTGAACCTGACATCCATCACGGGAGGGAATGGAGTGGCTAATACAAGGTGCAACTGGCAGAGCCTCCACCACCTGCTGATTAAAACCCAATAGTAATTGGCATTATACAAAATGACTGCAGTCCCTACTGAATAAATTAATAACTGGGTAACAGGGGAGTGCAAAAGTAACTGTACAGCAGCTTTTGTCCACTGAAAGTACTCTGCAGCCGAATCTGAGAAGGAGCTGCTGTATGCCTGGTGGCCTTCAACAGGGTCTTTCTCTGAAAGGAATCTTGAAATGACTGCAAGTCGAATGTGGGGCACCACTCGGGGTAACATTTAGCTGTGATGAGAACAGATCAGTTAAATATGCTGAGCTAGGCTGTTTCTCTATCACTGAAATGTGTATTTCAAAGCAACCAACTGGCTGATCTCAAAACAATGAATATAGGCCACTGGGGAGGCTGAACATTGCAGAGCACTGCGGTTCCTAAAAGAACAGGGTTGCTCTGTGAATAGCCTAATTACACACAGGCTCTCTGCACCATGCTCTGCTTAGTATACCAAATAGGTTCCTCAGAGATAGAAGGCGTTATGTTTGTATATACAAGCCTGTCTGGTCTCATGAATTAAGCAGAAAACCAGTGCAATTGAGCCCTGCCTCCTGCTGCTCCATAGGCAAGTGTGTATTTTCTGCTTTTTTAGAACAGTGTTAGCTGCTACTATGTGTTAAAGATTACTCTCCAGACTGTGTGAATCAACCAAAACTGCTTTAAATTGGGTTAGGAGATTAATTTGTTTATTCCCATGATGCTGTTCCTGCTGTAGATTCAAGAGCAACAGCAAATTAAAAATCAAAGCAGAACAACCTTTCCTATTATGTCTCAGACAAAGTACAGCTGAAGCTGCTAACGGCTTACTTTTTATTTGCCTTTTGCTATATCATAAAAAGATGAACACTTATTTCAAGGCATAGCACTGAGTTTTGGGTTCCAGGCAGTTTGGTCAGATGCGTCTCCTTTAGAAGCTGTTTCTCTTTGTCATGAGCGTTTTTTCCTTGTCTTGAGCTGGCCCAAGCAGCTACAAAATGGTTAAGTCAGACTCTTGCAAATTATTTTCAGATTTCGTGTATGTCCTTGGGCTGTCTGCAATTCTAGTTTAACAAAATTATCCGAATTCATTATAAGAAGATGAGTTGAAATGTTCCATGAAGGCTGTTACATCCAAGAGACGGTGAGTACTGCTCCTTGTTAAGTGACACAAGGCATCAGACTTCCAGCCTCAGGTTGCCTAAAATAAACACATCTCCTACATTCCCATCTAATGGCCCCAAGCTTCCCCAACAGGCAAAGCCAGTCTGTGTGCGTACAGTGTCCATCTTGTACCATCCATATGCAGCTGTTAAGTTTGATGGGCGACTGAGGAATTGGCTCTTGCTTGTTGTTTGCCATCAGGGGACTCTGCAGTGCAGGCTTGCTGGGTCCCTGTGACATGGGGGTGCAGAGTGGAGCACAGCAAGCCCCAGTCTCTCACAACATCTCTCTGATGGACAGCACTGCCTGGGACTGCGGCAGGAGGAATGGAGGCAAAGCAACTCCCTCTCACAGCTGGGCAATCCAAGGGGCTTTTCCAAGTCACAAACCTCCTTGAAAATCCTCCAAATTATTTTGAGGTTTTTGTTCTTTTTGCGCTAGAGATGTGGTGCAAATGCATTACACCTTTTCGCGTGGCAGCAAACTCGATCTGAAGAATTAACGATGATGTCTCACAGCCTTCTGGAGGTTTCTTTGCAAAATAATGGTGTGAACAACAGTTAGTTTTTCGTTATATGCCAGAGATGTTCCACAGGACCTTCCTACAGCCAGCAGGACTATGTGTGGACTCTGGGATATACTGCGTGTTGAATAAATACCAAGACCCAGGCCACGTTCTGTTCAGCAGTGAGGGCTATGCTGTTAAAAGTTGGCCTCAAGTCTGCAAAATCAGAGCCTGAAATACTTTGTTTCTCTTTTCCTGCCTGAGAGCTCTGAATCAAAAAGCAGAACACAAGTCATCGCATTATTCACACCAAATGCTTTTTTTTCCCCTTGGGTTTCACGTATTTTTCAAAAATTTTCTTTCTTTCCTTTTTGTGGTCAAGCCACAAGCTTCATTCTCAATTTCCTGAATGCTGATGTAAGTTCCGCGTCTTCCAAGTGCCTCATTTACAGTGTGTCACCCAGCTGCTCAGGCAGGAGTAGGGACGTGCAGGCAATTAATGTACCAAGGAAATTGGAGGGGAGCATACTGCCTTGTCTCTCTAGGGAGCAGACTGATTCCAGTAGGAGTGTGGTGACCCCTAGAAGAGGCAGCTGGGTGCCTCTCTGTGTGCTGGGGGAACTGGTGCAAGCAAAGGTGGAAGGAAGAGTGGTAGACCCAAGGGAGTGTGTGCACTGGAGAGGGAAGAGTGTGTAAATTATACAGTGTGAAACTTACTTTTTCTGATTTCACTTCAAGTGTTGCAGATGTTCTTTTCCTGGGTTTTGATGCTGGGAAAAAGAGCATTGTGTAAAACCTTCAGCTTTATTAATTATTATTATTATCATAATCATCTTACTGTTGTGTAAAATTGCAAATATTTATTCAGCTTTTACTCCTGTGTAATTTTAACCAGACTTGTGGGTTTGCAAATGAATGAAATCATAGGATCCTTCAGACATTTTACAAGCACAAATGCAGCGATAACATCTAATTGCAGGGATCTGAGACTGTCTGACTGCAGATGGGATACTATTAACCTCTTTCTGTCTGTTATGGATGTGTCAGAAAATTGTCAGGACAGTGCTGAACACCCTTCAAGCTTGTGTGATGGAACAAACATTCAGGTCCTGAGTCTGCAAGAATTTAATCCACACTTAGGCCGATGCATTTGCAAACAGTACTTTCCAGTTATTTTCATGCATAATATAACTCCAGAACAGAAATGATTGAAAAAGCAGCATTCTGAGAAGTAACAATAACCTTAATACACCTCATCACAATATATGTAGGGCTTCAGGTACTGGAATACTAAATACATTCAAACCTAAATCATATTCACTAGTAGGATACTGTATAAATCTGGATGATATTGTCTGGTACCTGATTTGCTGCCACAGCAGTTGTTTGTTCTTTTGTTCCAAGTCACGGTCACTTTTATACTTCCAAAGCTCTGGCTATTTTCAACTTTCAAAAGTAGTATATTTTTATAGGTGGTTGCCAGAGATATCCTCAAGCATAGGCTTTGCTCTCTGAAAGTCAAGAGCCTTATAGGTGAAACAGTGAAACTGCTTCCCTATTTTCTTCTGGTTCTGTGTAGTGTTATATTAGGTTTAGGCATGCAAAATCTATCCTATTTTGACCATTTTGTACGCAGATGCTAAATTAATAAAAGAGAAACGTATGTAATTCATATTTAATTTCAGAAAGTGATGACAGCAGAAACTTTTTTGGTGTGCTTAGCATGGTGGTGACCAAAAAGTACATGCCCAGTCTTGTTTCACTGTGAGCCATGGAAGACCTGCCTAGCTGAGCCTGAAAAAGAAAACTCAACGCTGCTGGAAGGATTTCCACAGGTTTCTGAAAGTCACTTACGAAGCTGTCTTCAGCAAATCTGCAAGAGTGTAATCCGTGGGTGACACCTTGTGAGCAGTGCTGTTGAAGTCACTACCGTGAAGTTATTTAACACGTGTAACTTAAGGCATTTGAATGAGCAATCGCTGCAGGAACAGGACCACCTCCTTTCTCTTAATTATTAAGACTTATTTTCAGAGGAAAAGTTAATTTCATGGTGTGACTGCTTTTTATTTTACATAGAAGTTGAGCAACTGAGTTTAGCAAATGAAGGCTGAGATTTACCGTAAACTTGGCACCCACCATTACATTATAACCTTGATACGGGGGGGGGGGGGAAGTCCTTTTAATTGACTCTCTGGGTTTAGAGTTCTTCACTGTTATCATTCCCATTATGGTCGCACCTGAAGGCATCACTTAAGAGCAGGGCATCACAGTACAAGGGAAACTCTGGTTATACTGTGAGAGACTGTTTCTATGCAAAGATTAGACAAATTAACTAGACAAGGCCAAGAAAGAGTTTTAGAAAGGCAACATTATTGCAAGTTATTTCAATCTCAGGTGATAAAAACAATTAATAAATCATTACTCAGGCTCACAAAGTTGTGAAATTTATTCTACAGTTGTTTTGGCTTTTTATTTAGCAGCTTTTTTGTTTGTTTTTGTTGTGTATGTTTGTTTGTTTGTTTGTTTTGTTTTTAATTTTAGTGTTTGTGTCTATGGTTCATTCACTTTTCCATCAAGATGTGAGAGTCGGAAAGCTTTAATTAAAAAAACAAGAAGCTTCCCTTCAGTAGCGTGATTCCATGAATGGGAGAGATTTAAAATGACAGAAAGCAAGCAGAGTTTGCTAATTCTGTTTTGTACATGTGGAACTAGGCCAGGGTCAGAGATATTTACCATTTTGTCCAGCGTTAGATATCATCTTGGACAGAGATAGATGTCCTGATGTTCAGACTACCAAGCAAGTCTACCTCTTCTGAAGAACAGAGATAACCAAAGTCTACAGCCAGTTCCCCATTTTGAACTGCAATACAAGATTACTTGGCTAGCACTCTCTCTAATCCTTGCTAGCATGTTTCAAGCTACACGTATCATTTCTGTACTTGCCCCCTTTAGTAACTGTCTTTCTTAGGGGAGATGTTTTGCAGTTGTTTTTGTAGTCTGAATGATGAATGCTTGCTGCACAGCACTGTGCAGTGGACTAAGATCTCTGTTGCATATTCAGTCTTATTATTGTTATATAAATGTTACACAGAATTACACAGAATTATCACTGAGGCTGGAATAGACCTCTAGATCATCAAGTCCAGCCTAAGACCTAACACCATGACACCTAGCTAGACCATGTCACTAAGTGCCACATCCAATCTTTTCTTAAACACCCTATGGGGTAGTGACTCCACCACCTCCCTGGGCATTCCATTCCAGTGTTCTTTCCATAAGAAGTGCTTCCTAATACCTAACCTAAACCTCCCCTGGTGCAGCTGCAGGTGATGTCCTCTTGTCCTGTCACTGGTTGCCTGGAAGAAGACTCCTGTGAATGTCTAGAGCAATTTCAGACTTTCAGTGCTGCTTCTTCACAGCTAAGACAAATCTGCCCCCTATAACTAAGCCCTGAGAGCCCAGGGTGCACAGCCTGTATTTTTAAAACTGGGCCTGGCACCAAATGTAGCTGTTCTGTCTGGGCAAATCCAGGGCCAGTGTTTTTAATTGTTGCTGCCCCTGTTTATTCAGCTGGGCAGAAAAGGCTTTGCTCAATGGTCTCATATGTCCCACTTTCCATTCCTAGGCCTGCCAAAAGTGCTTTCTGGTCATGTCTTTGGTTCAAACTCTGTGCTACACTGGTGTAGGCAGTACTTGACACGTTCTCTACTCAGCCAGTGTATGTAGGAGCTCCACTCCACACCAAACCCCAATATATGCTGGGCTTGAGAGAATCCTGCTCAGAGACTTTGCTGCCTACTGCTTAGAGGAGGTAGATGGGACCAGGGAAAACCTACATTCTGGTCCCCAAATGGAGGATCACTGCATCTTTCACTTAAGGCTTGTTTATTACAAACAATGTAAGTGATCCTCAGAGCAAGTATCAGGGACTGGGCATAAATCATACCTGATGTAGTTTATGCTGTTGGTGTGGATACTGAATTTTTAGTCATCAATAAAAAGCATCTACTGGTGCTGCCCCTCTACCATATCCAGGGTCATACACAAACTGAGTAGTATCAGAGAGGTTGTAGGTAACCATGTTTTCTGAAATCAGTGTCATGCCCTGGATAGTAACTGATCACTACACAAGTTGCCTGCCACCCCCCTTCTTGTGCATGCCCTATCAGTATCCCTGAACCCCCTTTTCCACCACTGGATGAAGGCCTAGTGTCTAAAGGAAAACCTGTAATTTATGTGTCTGGTCCAAAAACCCGTACTCGGTGAATGAGGTTTGGGGCTACATGGGAAAATTATGATGACTTACATAGAGGAACACAAGAAAGCAACAGGCAAACTATGTCAGCTTAGACGATTGGCATACACACATAGTAGTGAAATGAGTTAAAGTTATCTCAGTGAATTTCAAGAATGAACCAATGAGCCTCTTCACTAGTAAAATGTGATAGTCAGGAATAATAGTCCTACTGCAGTAATTTCATAATCAATAGCTCCCAATGGGCCCTCTCCTCTATAGCACTAAACTGCATCTAAATGTTAGGTTATATTTCTGCACATTTATCAACTGTCATCACTGACTTCTTGTAACCTTATGCATCAAAGAGTGCAACTGGATTTCAGTTTATGGGGGTCATTCATGGCTCACTTCTCACTATGATGTTTGGAGCATTTGATTAACAAGACTTCAAAGAGGAAATCTGAACTTCTAGATACCATTACATAGTAGCTTATTTAATGTATTCCTTTATATGTAATGAAAATGTCTCTCTTTGTCTTGAATGAAAAGGGATAATGTGTCTGTTTTCTAGCTTTAAGTTGATTTTTGTTTTACTATCACAAAGATAGGATGGTACAAGTGTTCTGATTTGATGTTGCTTGTGATGAGGGAAAATTGGCATGTGCAGAGATGTCTCAGCAAGTAACCAAGATCAATATAGATTTTTGCTATTCTTACCTTTCAGCTTGTTTTAAAGGGTCAAGATAAAGTAACCCCATCCCCATCTCATGTGTAACCTGTTTAGAAACAAGCCAGTCTCATTGATTTTTTAAAAATTTAATTTAATATAATTTAATTTTTATTACTTTATTTTATTTATTTGTGTGTGTGTGTTAAAGGCAGAAGAATACACATGGAAAAATTCAGAGTTACACATTTAAGTTCTAATTTGACTATCTGTGTTTTCATTCTCAGGTTGTTTACTCTGTTACCTCTGTGAAAGAAGACACCAGAGAACTAATGGAGGATTAGATTATTTCACTCAGCTAGCCACATTTCCGCAATAAATGTTCCATTACACAGTCTTATGTTGAGGTATGAGAGGCACTTGTCACAGGGAAACACGTGTGCTTTCTTGGTGAATTACATTTCTTTATGCTGCAGAATTACACAGTGAAATGAGTAACTCTGGCAGTATCTGGGCTAAGAAAAGACTATGTTCATCTTTCATTATAACACACAGACAGCTATTTCATTATCTTAAGCATCTGATTTTTAGCTTTAGTTGGTAACTTTAAGAAAGTTCAGTACACAACAAAATAAAAATCAGATTATGTCATGTTATACTGATCAAGTTGTGTTCTGCTGTTCAGAAATTCCCTTTGTCATCATATGGGGGCTTCAACACTGGGAAAGCCAACATCACTGTTTAAAGCAGTTTTAATGTAATTCATCTGGATTCAAGAGCTAGCGAAACAGGACTATATTTCAGTAGTTTTATTATGCTGGAGGAGAGAGGCGCCTGTGCAACACATTAACAGAAATGGCAGAAAATATATGTGAAGGAACTAATGTGAGGATGAAAACCAGCTATATCGCAAGAAATTCACAGTTTTCTTTGTAACCAGGCCTCACTTGAGACTATTACTGGCAGTAGAAGGAGGGCTGCAGTGCTGAGTAGCTGGAGAGTCAGAGCCTGTGATTTTTGTTGCTTGGTTCTTCTGGCTTGGTTTACCAGGAAATATAATTTTTAGTGTCACATGTAATTTTCTAACCTTGAGTGTCTGTCTGAAGTCATACTCCTAAAGTAAGGTTTCCAGGCATTCCCAGACAAAGGTGTGTGCTCAAGGATAGTAAATATGACACTGCAGACTTCCTGGCACACAGACTTCAATTGAACATGCATTCACAATCTGTCCATGTTGGCCTGAAAACATAGGATTTACTGAGCTGGGTGTTATGCAGCCATGGTGCATATGGACTGTGAATGTGTCTAGGATTTCCAGCTGTACAGCAGCCAGTCAGAGCTGTTGTGAATGCACAATAAGGTTTCAGTTGCTGGAACCTACAGACACACAGAAATCCCAGGAGAGGGTCCTGAAAAATTTGCCCTGATAAAATTGTGGTCTGAAAGAAAGAAAGCAAGCATTGCCAAGGAAATCTGGTTTTCAGCAGCATTTATTAAAAATAAAACCAAAAACTAAAACAAAAGAGAAAAAATCATTGCGCCCCTCAGTGCTTCTCCTGAGTAGCAGAAGGTTCACTGACATGTTATCATCTACCCTCCATATACTGTTTTGGATTGCCCTTCTCAACTCCCAGTAAGATGTTAATCATACAGATTTTGGCATGGAGCTGGGAAGTGGGGGATGCTGGCCATCCCAGACACATACTCTTTGGAAATTTGCAGCTCACTACAGTCTATATAGAGAATAGACAGTGAAGGTTAATAGTTTGTGTGGTTGCTTTTTTTTTTTTTTTTTTGTTTTGTTTTGTTTTATTTCTGGTTTTTTTTTTTTTTTGTTTTGTTGTTCGTGTTTGTTTGGGGTTTTTTTTGTAGGTTTTTTTGCATGATGGACTCTATGGTGGGCCTTTCAGGAGTGTAGTTTGCTGTAGTACTGTCATGTTGATGGTAAGCATTAGCAGAGAAACTTTGTCTGTAGCTTTATTAGTCACTCTTGGTGGACAGAAACAGACAGGTGGGAAATGTACATCTTGTTTAAAATATGAAACCCATACATGCATTGGTACATTGAAGAGGTTATATGTGACTCTCTTTAATTGAAGCATCCCACGGTTAGATAAATGTAGTACAGGAATCTAAGCAGCTGTGTAAATAAATCATTTGTGAAGAGGAAAAACTGCTTGAACTTGCTGAATAATTCTGTTTAAGTGTGTCAATGAAAGCAAACCAGCAAGGGAAAATAGCACTGTGTTTTGAGGTGGGCATAAAGGAACCTTTTCAAACTACCAGTTTTAAGGATGGTCAGTTGTGTCCTGATCCCAAACACTCAGTTGCATCAGCTTTTAGCTGATGTCAGATTACGAGGTGTCATAGATAGCGATATCCACTTATGTTATGAGGCAGGGATTCTATTGAAGCTAAGGCAGACTTGCTGAGTGAAGTATTTCTCCCTGTTCCTTGGTCTCTGGTGTACTTGGCTTTTTGTTTATGAGGGTTCTTACCTACTCCAAGTATGTGTTTTCAGAATTGTCTCTTTCAGCCTCCCACCTATATAAAAAGGAATAGTTGACTAAAAGTACCTATCTCTCTAAAGCCTCTAAAGGTTTGAGGGACCTGGACAAGCTTGAGAAATGGGCCTATGTGAACCTCATGAGGTTCAGAAAGGCCAAGTGCAAGATCCTGCACCTGGGTAGAGCAATCTCTGCTATGAGTACAAGATGGGGGAGGAAAGGATTGAGAGCAGCCCTGTGGAGAATGTCGTGGGGGTATGTGCATTCACAGGCCATAAAACCAAACATATTCTGGGCTCTATCAAAGAAGTGTGGCCAGCAGGTTAAGGGAGGTGATTCTGCCCCTCTACCATGTTCTTGTGAAACCCCACCTGGAGTACTGTGTTCAGTTCTGGGGGCCCCAGCATGCACCCCTTGGTGCAAGTCCAGAGAAGGGCCACAAAGATGATCAGAGGGCTGGAACACCTCTCCTAGGAAGACAGGCTGAGAGAGTTGGGATTGTTCAGCCTGGAGAACAGAGGCTCCAGAGAAACCCTTCTGTGGCCTTTCAATAACTTAAGAAGGCTTATAAGAAGGACGAGGACAGCAGTAGGACCTGTTGTGATAGAATAAGGGGTAATAGTTTTAAACTAAAATGGTGTAGACCTAGATTGGACATAAGGGAGAATTTCTTTATGATGAAGGTGGTGAAACACTGGAACAGGTTTCTCAGAGAGGCAGTAGAAGCCCCATCCCAGGAAATATTCAAGGTCAGGCTGGATAGAGCTCTGATCAATCTTATCTAGTTAAAGATGTCCCTATTTATTACAAGGGGGGTGGACTAGATCCCTAAATTAAAACTCTCCTCCAATCCAAACTATTCTATGATTCTAAAGCAATTCTTCCTTTTCTTAGAACAGGAGAGAAACATTCATCTGTTGTTAGAAAGATGCTTCTCTATTATTAGATCAACATTTCTGGTTTCTTGCTTTATTTTAAGAATAGAACCTCCAGAAGAAAAATTGCAGTAGTGGTGTGAATTCAGCAACACATACAAACAAAATCTTTGGGCTGCTTGGTGTGGTGTGCCATTGTTTGTATAAAAACTCAAACAACTGAAATTAACACAAGAAATGCTGTTGCCTTTTGTAATGCAGAATGAAAGATGACAGAAATGAGGGCTCCATGCTCATTTGCATAACATCCTGTAATAATCAGGTCTATGTAGCCAATTAAGTGTTGTCCATCCTATAGCACTTAACTTATATTTATGGGAATAGTTGATTTTTTAAACAAAACATCAGAACAATTCAGAAGACTACTGCTTCTATTCCCACAGCATCATTTTCAGCTGAGACTTGTAATATGCTAGTTTATTTTTTTTAGAAAAAGAAGATGCTACAGAAAGCCTTACTTTGCTGTTTTCTCAGCAAGTTAAACGTACCTGCTGCCTATAGACTGTAGATGTTTGGTCTTGTCAGGTGGCATTTCCACGGCAAAAGTGGCATAGAATTAAGTGTACTAACAGAGGGAGCTGTCTGGTTTACTAGCCATGGTGATCAGCAGTATCTGAGTATGGTTCAGTGGAAAGACATAATACACAGGTTGCATAGGTGTCCTGTTGGTCTGATGAAAACAAAAAACCAGCTTTATTTTAGAGGATTTGTAGAGGAAGCTGGGAATAGAGCCACACTTCCTAAATCTCCTAGGTTTTGTAGAAAAAAAATTTGTTGGTGTGGTTTTGTTTGCTTGCTTGGTTGGGTTTTGGTTTTGTTTTGTTTTTTTGTTTGTTTTTTGTTTGTTTGTGTTTGTATTAGTTTTTGTTGTTTTTTTTTTTTTTTTTTTTAATTTGTTTTGTGAGATGCCATATCTGGTGGAAGAAGCTTGCTGCAATAGGGTTGCAAAGGTGGAGGACTGAATGAGGGATTAGAATGGGAAGTGGAGAAACTCTGATGAATTTGGAAAGACTTGAGGTTGGGAGTACTCCATCTAAACTGAAAGGACTGGTATATATTGGTAAAGAGGGTCTTTCTGATGGGAAGTCTGGTTATGCAGCACAAGCGAGGAAAGCACCAGGCAGGTTGGGGCAATGTAAGAGCCTCATGGCTGGGTGATGTGTTACCACTGCTTGCATGCTTTTTCTGGTGTAGAAGGCTTGCGTCTACTCTTGCTTACACCAAAAAGTGACACCTGTGTCTGCCAGTCTTCAGTTGGAGCTACATTATTATTTTCCTCACAAAAAATAACAAAGTTATATTTATTACCAGCTACAGAGGAGTGTAATCTGTCTGCAGTCTTATTTGTTACATCCTCCTAGGTTACTCACCTTCATTGTGATTGAATATACTATTATTTTCATTTTGTAATCATAGAATGGTTTGGATTGGAAAGGACCTTAAAGATCATATAGTTCCAATGTCCCTGCCATAGCAGAGAAACCTCACACTTAGACCAGGTTGAACAAGGCCCCATCTAACCTGGTCTTGAACACACTCCTGGCTGCTCAGACAACTGCTCCTTCCAGGCTACCCATCCTTGCCTCCACGCTCTGTAGAGTCTCTTTTTGCATCTAAGTGTGTCCAGGAGCTTCTTGTTAATCCATCCAGGTCTCCTGGCATTCTTACCTGCCTTCCTGTTTTTTAGGATGCCTTGCTCCTGAGTCTGGAATCTGACTGTATATAAGATTAAGAGGTTGTTTTAGGGGTTTTCATCATGTAGGGAACACCAACGTCTACTTTCTTTTTTTTTTTTTTTTTTTCTTTTCTAAATTTTCACTAAAAGCTTTGAAAACAGGATCTCTCATAATGAAGGTACCGTTTGCCAGCGGGCAGTAATATTTTAGATGTCCACTAGAGGTCAGAGCTTTACTGTGAATGCAGCATCAGTTTGGCTGAGGAGTGGTTGGTCGTGGGCTAAAGGTGCCAGTTAAAAAAACAGGGTTTACAGGCGAGCCTTTCCGTGCTACGGAAAGCACGGGTCAGCAGCACTGGCGTTATACCACTGCTGTCAAGTGCAACAGCAAAATCTACTTATTCATGTTTGAGTGCTGTTGCTATCTGATATTCCCCCACCACACCCCTTGATCTGCACTCAACAGCTGGTCCACCAGAGGTCTGGTGCCTGACAGTTTTCCATCAGATGCAAAGATTATACTGAGCTGCATTTACAGAAGTGAATTTTGATGTTCAGTATGTGGCACATAAGCATGTCGAGGTCACTTAAGTACACCCAAGAGTGCTCAAGTGTCCTGTAGCAATGGATGGTGTAACTTCCTCCTTCAGATGGAATATTCAGCATGTTCATGACCACGAATGCTGGAAAAGGAAAACAAATATGTCTTGTCCTTCCTTCCTTCCTTCCTTCCTTCCTTCCTTCCTTCCTTCCTTCCTTCCTTCCTTCCTTCCTTCCTTCCTTCCTTCCTTCCTTCCTTCCTTCCT
>JANVCC010010406.1:32031136-32160792 GCA_025345505.1 Todiramphus chloris collaris
TCTCCTCTCCTCTCCTCTCCTCTCCTCTCCTTTCTTTTTTCTCTTTCTTATTTTCTGCCTTTTCTTTAATGCTATTTCTTTTCTTCATCCTTTCTTTCATTCTTTCTTTCATTTTCATAAATGTATTAGAAACATGGGATGAAAAAAACACAAGAGAGCAATTAGTGGAGCCTGACCTCCACTACAGTTCAGTTTGCTTATCAGACATCGAAGATATCACATCTGCTGAGCTGATACCTTCAAAACAAGGACGGGTCCTGTGGCAGGCACAGCTTTCCTTCTTGTGCCTCTTCTGTAGTGGAGGTCTGGTGTGAAATAAACTGTGTCAGGTGTCTGGTAATCCCTTGAGGCCTTCAGCACCATCTGGGTCCAGGTGAAACAGGAATAATGACAATCTGAAAAGTATTATGACAAGAAGCCCTGACTCCAGGGTGCTAGGTTGTTAAGCCAAAATGGAAAGCTCACATGTGGAAGGATTGATGTGTTAATATAGTTCCATATATCAGCTTATTATTTAGGCACTTAATATATGTTATACTACTATATATGCACTGTTATCCACTGTGAGTTACTTTGGCCTACTAATTTTGATCCATTTTAAGTAACGTTCTTTTCCACTGGAACCAGAACCTCAGCAAAGTCAGAGTTTCTAGCAGCATCTTTCAAAGCTCTGAGTCAGTCCTGGATTTTCCACCTGTTTCATCATGCACTGAAACTGTAGTACATCAGATACAGACCCATCAATACTAAGAGCTATACCATTTAGTGTGTCTAACCCAATTTCATGAGAGAACCTAAAGCTGCCATTTACCACTCAAGCTGTTCTTCGGCATTCCTCCTCATCTATATATTTAGAGAAAAAAAACATGAAGGAATTTTACCTTTTGAGAATAAATGGGACATGCTATGTACACTATGCTCATTTGAAAAAGTGAGGACAATTGATATTTCATGAATAGAAACTAGGAGATGATTTTCTGAAAACTTTTAATATATTTTTAAAAGAAAAAAAAAAAAAAAAAAAAAAGAAGAATGTATGCCCTGCTCAAGCAAATGAAGTCTACCAGGTCACTGGTGTGGGTTCACAAGTCAAGACTGCCTTTGCACATTAATAGGATGAAAAAGATGACCTGGCAGTTACAGTGAGGAGTTGTCTCCCCAGTTCTGAGAGCTCTGAGTATACCACCCAAGAAATGTTTTCAGAGAGGTCGGATTTATCGAGCAGACCCTGCTGTTGTCATCAGTTTAAAATGGAGGCTCACTAAGAGATTACTGCAGGGTCCAATGATGTCACTTCTATAGGTGCCCAGGACACTTAACTAGAAACAACTGGAAGCAGTAACTCATCAAGCCACTGAAGTTTGAGGAGCACTTCTGAAGTTACGGTATTCAGAGAGGCTGAGACTACTAAGCAGGCTGAGTATACCGTACACTGATTCACCGAGGAGTGATGCCAGGTCTAGGATTCCCAGCGAAGTACTCTAAAGGACATCCCTGGGGTCTGGTTTTGAACAGATCTGAAAGGGATGGTGTGATCAGAGGTGAGGGAGCAGCGAGGACGACAGGTTACAGAGCTCTCCCTGTGTAACGTGCTGGACTCGGTCCGACGCAGGTTTGCAACAGCCATGGGTCTACCTCAAGGTGGCTCCCCACAACCTCTGTGAAATGACTTGGTGCTGGTCTGAAGCGGTTACGCGGGGGACAAGTGCTAACTGTCAGCCTAAGCTGCGATGTTGGAGATCAAAAGGATCTGCACAGTGATTTGTCCTTTAATATTTAGACCGTCCTTATTCATAGTGCGAAAATTTGCTTTATTATTCCTTGATTTGCTGACAAACAGGTTCAGACCTGAGCTCAGCAATCACAGGCATTTCACACTGCATTAATTCTAAAGGATACACTCGACCTCATGTTACTATCCAAATTAGGTCTACTCATCTGAAAAGAATCGCTACAAGCTGGGAAAAAAATATTCCAGTGATAGGATCATAGGACAATACAGCCCTTAAGGCGCCTCAGGAGGTCTCCTACTGGTAGCAGGATCACCAGTGAGCTCAGACCAGACCTCTCAGGTCATTGTCCCCTTGAAGCTTGCAACCCTGAAAGGCGGGAGCCTGCACAGCCTCTCTGGGCGGGCGGGCGGCTCGGCTGCTTGACGGGGATTCCTTATATTCCGACCGAGCTTTTCGGTGCAACTTACGCCCATTGTGTCCTGCCTCCCCAGCGGGCACTGCTGTGCGGACCCTAACGCTGTCTTTTTGATGACAGCCATTTGGGACTGCTGCTTGGTGCCCCCCGAAGCTGCCCCTCCCCCAGTCTGAACCGCCCCGGTCCCCCAGGCTGCAGGGCAGGACAGTGCTGCAGCCCTGGACACCTCGGTGCCCTCATCCGAACTTGCTCCAGTTTACTGATGCATTGCCTCTCCTGGGTGCCACAGCCAGACACGCTACACGGCTGCTGCCTCTGGAGTGCCGAGCACGGGGGGATTATCCCCTCCCTCCCCTGAGCGGCCACGCTCCTGTTCACGCAGCCCAGGGCACGGCGGCCTTCGCTGCAGCCACTGCTGGCCGTGCCCAGCTTGCTGCCCTCCACGGCCCCAGCGCCTGCTCCGCTGAGCTGCTCCCAGCCCGGGTGGCTGCCAAGAAGCGCTCCTTCCTGCGAGCAAGGCGCTCCGCGCCTGCACCCGCCGAAATCACACCCGGCAAGCGTTTCGGGTTTGCTTTTCCCCTGCACTGCCCGGCGCTGCAGTTCCAGGTCCCGGGCAGAAACCGCCGCAGGCCTCTCCAGCCGCGACACCCAGCGGGGCGGGGCACGGCTACCACTGTGCCCTCCCCCCCACTTCCCTCCCCACGTGGCCTCCCGGCACGAGCCGTCCCCTCCGCCCTCTCCCTCCCCCTCCTCCCCGCTGTGCTTGCCGGCGCGCGCCGATTAGCATAATAAAGCCCCCCCTTTCTCCCACGCTGGCCAATGGGAAGCCGCCAGGCGCCGCCAGGTGTCGGCCCCGCGGCGGCGTGGGCTATAAATAGGTCGGTCGGGCGGCGGGCCCCACAGAACGCTCGGTGGGTGAGTGGCGAGGAGCCGTCGGGAGCTGTCGCCGGGAGCTGTCGCCGACCACCGCGCTGTGGGGACCCGCTGCTATGACTCTGGAGGAGATCCACGGACAGGAGCCTGTGCCCGCGGGCCACGACTGGTACGTCCGGGAGGCGAATGGTGCCGGCGGGCTGGGGGCTGCTGGGGTGGGGGGGTCTAGGGAAGGGGGGCAGCCGTGGGGGGTGTCGGTGGTGGCGCCGCGCTGACTCTCTCCCTTCTCCCGCCGCGCAGGATGCAGGGCGCCGGCAAGGCCCTCCACGAGCTGCTGGTGTCGGCGCAGCGCCGCGGCTGCCTCACCGCCGGCGTCTACGAGTCGGCCAAGCTGATGAATGTGTAAGTACGGGGGACCGGGGACCGCCCGGCGCGGCGGGGGCAGCTTCGGGGCCGGCCGACGCCGGCAAGCGGGGCTTAACGCGCCGCTCCCTTTTTGCAGCGATCCCGACAACGTAGCTTTCTGCGTGCTGGCCACGGACGAGGAGGACGAGGGTGACATCGCGCTGCAGATCCACTTCACCCTGATCCAGGCCTTCTGCTGCGAGAACGACATTGACATTGTGCGAGTGAACGACGTGGGGAAGCTGGCTGCCATCGTGGGGCCCAGCGAGGAGTCCGCGGAGCCGCGGGACCTCCACTGCATCCTCATCACGGTGGGTGGCCCGCGGGAGGCGAGCGGTGCTGGGCGCGCTGTCCTGCGGGGCTGTGCTGGCGCTGCCGGGCTCTGCACGGGACGGTTACGGCCCTGGGGGGCGGCCCCGTCTCCTCACAGTAGCCAAATCCTCCTCTGGGCAAAGAAAGGGGGCTTGGCACGCGCGGCACAGTGAGTCATCTGAGTAGTAGTAATATTGCACTTCTCGTAACTGGATTTCCTCTGTTGTCCGCAAGGGTAACATCTCTGCTTCCTACTTTGTAAGGACAGAAGCCATCTGAAGATGCCTTGCTTCCTAAGCTAGTGTTTCTGTAAATATTGTTATGATTTCAGCTGGCAAGCAGCACTCAATGATGTGCAATTTTTTTTTTCTTTCTGGCAGAACCCAAATGAAGATGGCTGGAAGGACCCAGCTCTAGAAAAGCTAAACTTGTTTTGTGAAGAGAGCCGAAGCATCAATGACTGGGTGCCAACTATCACCCTGCCTGAGTGATGGTGACCCAGTGCACTGGGGAGGCTGAAACCTTTGTTGCATTCTCAACGTGGCGTGGGTTCACAAAAGTGTGCAACAAGCTGCTGATTCCATGGATTAGCCTGGTCAAGAGACTGGATTAAAGTCACTCAGACTGGCATGCAGTGGGCTCTTAATGGAGGAGAAAGAGAACAGCTCACCTCACCAGTGAGCCTCAGTAGGCTGCAGCCATGGAGAGGCTGACATACCATGGAACTGAAAGAAGTATTGCAAGTTTCCTGGTCAAGTGGAGCTGTTTCA
Source organism: Todiramphus chloris collaris (assembly GCA_025345505.1). Classification (NCBI taxonomy): domain Eukaryota; kingdom Metazoa; phylum Chordata; class Aves; order Coraciiformes; family Alcedinidae; genus Todiramphus; species Todiramphus chloris. The sequence goes on from JANVCC010010406.1 coordinate 32,035,645, forward strand.
GAAGGCAGAGAGAAAGCTGGGGGAAGTGAGCCAAAGCTTTCCAGAAGGATTGAACAGTACTTTAACTATGAACTGTTGGTGCTGTCTACAAAACACAGAGAAGAAAGTATCAATACTTGATGGACTACCAGGGACTTGTTAGCAAGACAAATAACAGGGACTTTAAAGTAAACAGACTTCAACAGGCCTCTGGGGTCACTCTGCAGAACTGGTTTAATAATGCAATAATTTTTATTGAAATATTTGCTGCTATTTAAGCTTTCATAATAAATTTTTGACAATTAATTTCTGGGAGTGTCTTGCTTACTGGGTGGTGAAGCATGTCACTAAAATGCCACTGATGTTTTGCTTGTGTGCTGTAGTCTAAAACGTACACTCAACAGTAATGGGGCTATTGCTCAAATACTTTCTCTCTTGGGCCAGCTAAGTGAAGAGCTGTGCTGTCCAAATTGATAATTCAACCTTTCACCCTCTTGCAACAGCTGCTTATCTCAACAGCTTGCTAGACTAAGGAGCTGCATGTTTAATGAGTTCACTTATTGTATGAGGTGGTCTTTGTAGTCTATGGAAGGAACACAATACATGTTAGAAACACAGATTTTTTGGAATACAGACTTCCAGTAAATTGCATCATTAGTTCTTAAATATGACTTAGTAACTATCATTGAGATCTGTAGTGTTCCCACTTGACAGAATCAGCTTAAACGGGGGTGCCTGCAAAACTCCTTAGATGTCAAATACATCTAACGTTTGCTTTGATTAAATTGACATTGTTAAATCTAAAACTAGCTAATAGTGAATAAATATCACATCTGCTGCAAGCTGCTCTCTGATTGCCATGTGCTGTAACAATAGAAGCTGTCACTCCAGCAGACAGTTTTGCAAGATTTAATTGCATGACAACACCAAATTAAGTCCAAAACAATTTAAGAATGGTGTGACCTTTTTTTCAGAGATTCTGTCATGTAAAGTTAATATGGGAAGGCTGATTTTGGCCCTAAAAGGGAAATTATCGCCCGATTTCTGCGGGTAATCTGTGTGTGTACTCTAGCACTTAGAATTCAAACAGCACAATAATGATTCCTCTAGAGAGCAAGAAAGCTGAACTACTCACTTCCTGTATAGACACTAAAATGACTCAAGTTATTGTAATTACGCTTCCTACAGGCTGGCTTGCAGTGAGTGACATGAGCACTTGCTGAAAAGTGGTCATTCCTACATGGGTTATCTTGAACGGCTGTGGTTTCTGGGAAGCTGCTTGCTCTCAGTGTTACTGGTTCTGATAAGGGAAGTTCAAATTCAGCTCCAGCATTCCTGGAATACGCTCCCGTGACACTACTTGGCCTTTGTTACTGTGTCATGAGAGGCTGCAGGATGGCAGTATGACCAGAGTTCAGGCTGAAGCAAAACCTGCAGGGGCCTCGGACCTCTGCAAGTATTCCTTCTTGCACTTCAGATCCAGGAGTTTCTGCATGGGCTGTTTTTCTACTTAACACATGCTCATCAACTGGTGTCTGCTCTAGGACTTTGAGAAAAGCCACACAGAGTTGCTAAGAGAATAAATAGCTTTGGCAGCTGTGATAACAGAAACTGCCTTTAAGGCAATTGCCTTGATACATAGAAAACAGCAAGTCCAGATGCTTTATGATACATTTTTGTATTTTTCCCTTAGCAAATGCAGGTTTCTTAATTTTCAGTGGTTTTACAGCTGAGGAACATATTTCTGTTCTGTGCTTGGGGCCTAATTGGTACTTGAAGCCAAGAACAGATTAAAGTGAACTGTCCTGAAATCAACTTTTATGTAAAGTGTAATCAGTGCTTTACGGCCTTGAGTGGCTTAAACAGAACACTGAGAAGATTGAAGAAAGTTCTCAAGCATGTATACAATTATGTATACAAAGTAAAGTGCAGCAGAGAACAAATGCGACCGATTTGTTGACTGAGACAATAGGCATAGGTAGTTGTACCTGGTGGGAAGTTTGACTTTCCAGTTGTTGTGGAAGAGATGTATTACACACCAAGCAATGAAATGAATGAAGCAGCACCAAAATATGCATGTGAGGATGTTGCCTCTAGTCTCTTTGAAGAAGAGGGGGCTGACCTTTGCCTCCCTAGTAGTCCTGTGAAGCTATAAGCCCTGCCTCCCGAGAGGCACACTATTTCTGATTTCAGTGAGCTATACAATTCTCCTGAAGTCCCTTCTAGCTCAGTACAGATACACTGTAACATGAATAATATTAAACTGAGTTAGCCTGCAAACTTTATTAAGTTGGCATTGCAACCAAAGGCAGCTGTGACTTGGAAGCTATGTGCTGCTGCAAATATCTGTAGTGATCAGCACTACTTAATGTAGCAAAAAGTCAGCAGCTGGTTATCTACTGAATCAAGTAGACTTGATCTTTATGTACTCAGATATGTAACTATGCAAGCAGCAGCTATGCAGTTGTTAAAGATAGACAGCAGACTTCAGTATTACTGACTGTGGTGTGGCCAGCTGGTTGGTAGGTGTTGGTGGGCTCATCACATGTCCAGGGTGTTTTGCCAGGTATCTGGGGGATCTGGAGGGCGGGGACAGTGACCCCTTGTGTCTGTGAGCAGTGTGCCTCATGTACCTTACCTCCCCAGGAAAGAGAAGTAAGGAGGACAGAGGCACTACAGGTTTTCAGGGCTGGTAAATATGTCTGGGAGCTCTGCTCTGGTGCCTGTGCTTCAGTTGTGCTGTGTGGTCTTCACAGGCTGGCTTGCTTTGTGCCATGGTGGGCCAGATCAAGAGGCTCTTGGGAGGAGACTGAGGTTAATAGTTGTCAATAATAAGGGGGGTTCTCCAGAAGACGGACCAGCCTAGTGTCACAGGAGGAGGTGCAGAACATGGAAGTGGAGGCACGGAGCAGTGGTGCTTCTGGCTCTGCTCCCGAAGGTCTACTTTCCATCAAGCATTTCACTTGTGTGCCGCTAGGTCATCAAAACTGTGTATTTAAATATTATAGTCATAAACATTTGTATTCTGATATCTATACTTCTAAGTACATTTTTTAAATTAAGTGATGTATAAAGTTTCATTTAAAATTTTGTGAGAAATGGCTTTATATTTCTCTTCCTGGGTATCTGTTTCACCATCTAATAGTGATGACTGACAGGAATTTCCCCTTGTGTACAGTTTCCTTCTCTTGATGCTGTTCTGTTCCTGTTATACTTTGTGCATCACTTTTTTCTTTCTTGCGGTTATAGGTGATGATCTTCTCTTCAGATGCCTGATTCTTTTAATATGTGCTATACTGAGTTAACTGCCTTATTGTCTTATCAGGATATATATATGCATATGGGTGCACATGATACAGTACTTGTAAACAATGCTTTCTCTTTGCTGTTGAGTAAGAAATACAAAAAGGAAGATAAACATTATATTAGAAAGAGGAAGGCAAACTGCTGAACAGAACAATGCTTGCATGAAATCTGCACATGTGTTAGATGGTCTGCTAAAACAGCATTTATAGCACTGGATGCTCAGGAAATGAGCAGACATGCCCTCTTTGCAGCTTTAGAGAGTTCTGGGAAGTGATTGAGTTTTAGTTGTAGGTGAAGGCTGTTCTGCAGGGAGACAATTCGTGTAAAAATGCTAGTTACAGAAACATGCCATATCACCACTGTCGGATACATAACAGAGACCTGGCTCATCTCAACAAATCCATTAACTCCAGTTCTCAGATCCCCTTGTCACCAGGTGGAAAGAGCAGTGTGTGCCCAGGTTAAACCATGGCAAGTATACAGACAGTATAATACTAGTGGAAGCAGATGTCATCACATGTGTAAGCAAGACGGATGTGTAGATAAAGATGTGTGAATATGGTACTCCTTGTAGGGACACACATTATGGACAGTTGTGCTCACGAGTGTGATCTCATTCATTGTAAAGCAGCAGTGTCAGAGACCAAGTTTGTCAGAGAGATGGAGCTTCACAGACAGTACATATGCGTCATCAGAGGCATCCTTTCTACATCTTTTTATGAAAACTGCTTGTCATTCCTGCTTGTTATCCATTTGATCACGGCAGGTATGATCTGGTCCCTTTGCAAAGTCTGAACATGAACTGATAGGATATTGGAAAAGATGAGTTCATATTTTGTAATTATTTAATGCTGAATGAGTGAATGCTCCTATTATTCTTCATTGTCCTGCAGTAAGATATCTTTATAGATAGCATTTGGAATATTGGAGCGTAGAAGTATACATCTGAATGTGTTGGTATCTTTAAAGCCTATAACCAGGTCTCAGACACAATAGTTGTAGTGGCTATGAAACCTCCTCCAATCTCTCAGTGCACTGGCATATGATTGTTTTGCCATGCTTATTTTATGTGAAAAGAACACAAAATTGTTTTCTTCTATGTGTGTAATCCTCTCTGTAGAGCTGGTTATGTAATTGAAAAGTTAGTATGAGTGCACACTGCTGATACAAGACTAGTTTGTGCAATTGTTTTGTGTTTGGTTGGGTTTTTTTCCCTTGTGTTGAAGATGTGACCGTAGAGAAACAAGAAGTTTACTGACTGATTTAAGACTTCCTGTGTGCTACAACAGATGAGAAAAAAGGCACTATTTTTTCAAGGTGAGATAACACTCCATAGAAAGGCCTACATACTATATTCAATTGCAGAATAATGATAAAATTGAACACAGAACATTAATTCTTTATTGATTATTGATTTATTATTTATTATGTATCAATTTATTACAATATCAGAAGCAACTCTTACTGTCCCATCGCACCGTGAAGTTAAGGTTTTCTTCCTACTGCCTGTTTTGGGGCACTTAAGCTATAGCAACCTACCTTTCACATCCTACTGAAGCCAGTATGAAGCAATGATGCTTAGTAATTTCTATTTAAATTCCTAAACAAGTAACTAAGGCCCCGAGTCTCAAATCTGTCTTCCAGAAACAAGGTACCTCAGTTAGATACCTACTAGGTACATTCAGATACCTATATGCTCAGCTGGTAGACCAGAGTCAAAACTTTCCAACCGATCAGCTTATTTAGCTGTGTAGCCATAAACTTACATACCAGACCACAGGCTTTACTCCCGTGCTTAAAAATGTGTACCGTAGGGCTGCATAAGTGTTTTAGCTTTGATTGGTTGAGTGCTTGAAATGAATCTGTGGATCTTCACCTGCTAACCTGCTGTGGTTCACATGGCAGAACAGAGTTGGAGCATGCAAACAGGGCTTTTCATGGAAGAAACCAAGCCAGAAGACACACTCTAAGGGACTAATGCTTTCCAGCTGCTATTGGGCATTCAGTTCATGGGACCACACTTGAGGTACATACAGCACAATTATTTGCTGATTAAGAATAAATAGGCAAGCCTTGGCAATAAAAGAAGAGAAATACGTTGGCCTAGTTTTCACAAAAGAAGAGATTTTAGTGTAATACACATACCAATTTGTTTTAAACGATTGAATGCTCTTGAATTAACAGGGTTAAAAATCTGCTTTGGCAGCAGCTTACTGAACTTAATTGTTTCTGAGGCAAAAACGATGAATTGGACTGTTTCTAGAAGTGGATGCCAAAGACTTTTTTTTTGCAATAGACCGGCACTGCCCAACTGGCAGCATCAGGACAGCTTTGCCTGGCCCATTGCCTTTGTGCCTGATGAGCAGGTGGCTCCGTGGACCATGCATGGTAATCCCACCCCACTGCCATGCCACCCTGTAGGACAACCAGGGCACGATGTGAGTCATGTGCTGGCCAAAGCAGGGACTGTCCCCAGCTTGGAACCTGTCCTTTTCAGTTGCCGCTCATTATGCTGCCAGACTTTCTTTGTAGGTACGATGGTACACAGTACCTGCAGGTGATTTCTAGATGACATAAGGATGAGTAGGGCTGTACCCCAGCAGAAAGTATTATACTGAGATCTGAATCACTGGCTTAAATTGTTACAATGTCAGAAACCAATTTATTATTTTTTTTTTTTAAGGTAGTTAAACACAAGCTGATGCATCTTCTTGCATGGTAGTAGATGACAGCTACTGAGTGGGAGACTGAAATCTTACACCAGTGTCAATGTCTATTGTACATCATTTCTTTGCTTTAAGTATTCCTATGTTAAGAGCAAACTCCTTACTATAGGTTGTTTTTTTCTGTATGTAAGAGTTAATGCATCAAAAAAAATTCATACTGTCATTACAGTGGGTTTCATGCTGTTGAAGGCACATTTATGGAAAGTGAGCAATGAAGTGCGAGCTAGTTGAAAGCAGTTAAAAATAGAAGGATGGTAAAATGCTTCATTTTTTTTTAATGAATTTTTTTTAATGAATTACCAGTTGTACCCTTCACTAATACAGATGTGCTCTGTCTTACACGCTGCTCTGTTCCTGGAGCGCTACAAAGTCCTTCAAATAAGCTGCTGCAGAAGAAATCTACTACAACCACTGCATGGTTTGTACCAAATGACTATGTTATTCAGATGCTACTGCTTCTGGAGTGTTGCAGAGGAACAACAGATGGGCTGTGCACAGCCTCTCCTGTCTAGGGTGGGAACTGCCCATCCCCACTGATGCCAGGCTCAGCCTTGCATAAGTTGCTGCCTCACTGGGTCTGACTAAATTGCACAAGTTTAGAAACAGGTGCTTGGTTGTGTGTCAGGGCCATGGGTAATGGAAGCATGCTTACTCTCTGTCTGTTAACTGTGGGCACAAAAATTGTTCCAGGTTTCTCTAACCACCTGGCTAGCGAGTCTAATTTAAAGGAAAGGTAGACTGTGTGGCTCTCTGGGAAGAGGTGTTTTCCAATCCAGAATGTAGTTTTTTGATTTAAATATATTTTTTAAAGTGCTGTTTGATTGCTTTTATAATATCTAAACCAGATTTCAGGTGCATAGCCATTCTGCATGGTCTGTAACACACGTGAAAATATTGTTTAATTGGGAAGGATATCATGTTTTTATCTGTATGGTAAGGCACCTTTTGAATTTTTAAGGTTTTCTTCACTTCAAGATACGTGCAATAAGTTAAAAAAACCCCCCCAAACTAATTTAGAGCTAAGTCCTGAGAAGCATTAGAGAAGCTGGGTGTCTAATTAAGGAAATAGATAAATAATGCTAGAAATGAATCGTAATGGTTATACTTGTAAAATAATTCTGACATATTTCCAGAAAAGAAACAATGCATTTACCTAAACAGAGTACCTGTATCCCTGTGGTATGTATACAAAAGAGCTTCCTCCCCTTAAGCATCACTGCATATACAGGAAGGAGATGCAGAATGATTCAAGTCTGACACTGTATAAATCAGGTTTTATTTTGGATCCAAGTGCTCTGCTCCATCTTCTGTGAAAAGATAAATTACCACTGCAACACTGCTGCAGAATGAAACTCCCTGGCTTGCCACTTTCTGCAAGCTTGCCTTCTTCATAGAAAACACAAACCAACAAACAAACTTGATATTGTCCTATGAAGGTCTGTCTGTGTTATGCACTTCCCATGGGACAGGGCACTTAGTGGAAAAACAACAGCAACACACAGAAAACTATGCTAAGGGTTTCTCAACTCTTCTATCTCCTTTACTCCTACTTCTCCCATGGGATCTGGGCTGTGTTTTCAAAGAAATGCTAGTCTCATGCTAACTTCTTGCTACACTTCTCAATAATTGACAATTCACTGGTGTCAAAAGCCTATGACTTGGCATCTGAGGTGCAGGAGCTGATGAGGTAGCACCAAATTCATTCAATCAAGAAGGGAATGAGTTGTGCAAGGGCTTTCCTAGCAAAGCAGCTAAAGGCAATGCAGCATGGTGCTTTTCAAAGCAATGGTATAATACAGTTTTGACATACTGATTTTTCTATATCTAAAAAATAAGACAGAGAGGCTGCTCTATACCTGTCTTGCTAGAGGAGCTAAGTTGTGCTTTACCTAGCCTGAATGTGGAAGCAGTAGCAACTGCCTTTTGAGGAAGCACCACTGAGAGATAATGGCATCAGGTGTGGAAATGTTCACTGTAGTTTGGTGACAGGAGATGTCCCATACCTACAGCTGCAGAGCTGAACTCCATATATGGAGCTCCACATCGGATATTTTAACTAGCTGGCCACAGGACCAGAGCTCTTGAAGATTACTGAGCCCTACAACATCAGTTAAAATTGCTAATCAGATAGGTGAGAGCAACTCAGTGCCCTGACTGATGCCGAGCCTGTTGTGAGTGCTCATAACTTACTATGGACTCCAGAAAATCCTCTTTGGAGAAAGGATTTCTAAGTGCTTCAGCTGTAGAAAAAGCATCAGGCAGCATGCACATCAGCTGTTAGGATTCATATACAGAGGAAACCAGGCTCCAGAGCTCATGGACGTTTTAACAGCCCTGCTGCATCATGTAAGTTACGGGTGATCATCTGCATGGAACTGAATGCTTTGTTTATGAAGTAAACATTTAACTCGTCTCACTATACCTTCACCTGAATTACTAATAACTTGCTGTGGTGTGTTGTTTAAAACAAATTGCAGTGTTAATTATGGTAATAAAGCCATGCAGGCCAGATCCAGGAGGACCTGCAGAGAAGATGCTGGAGCATGCTTTGCTCCCAGAAGTGCTGAGGTTACTGCTTGAGCCTCCTCTGGGTGAGGACATTTTGCAAGAACTGGTTCTCTACCCCCCAAACCTGCATTTCTCCCCCTAAGGTCCATGTCCCATATTGCTGCTTCTGCAGAGTCAGTAGCTGCAGAGGTATCTGCATCTTCTCTTTTCAGGAGCTGGCTGCTCCTGGCTTTACCAGGCCAGCCTGTCTATAAGGTTTGATTACCCTCTTTAGATGTCTTCAGTGCCTCTTTGACAGGGACTGAAGTAAAAGCAGGACAAGGTAGTAAATATGTCGCCAGCTATGGTTCTCTGAGATGCCAAGGTGCAGTGGCTGCAGGTGCTTCTGCACTAGGGATCCCGAGCTGGCTAAACTACCCAGCACACCCATTCTCCAGATCACCATTGCCCAGCTGATTTATCTACACTGAACCAACAACTTACCTTCTGAAAGCATAACACAGACAGGTTCTCTGTGACTGCCTGAAGCTACAGGGAGTGTCAGAAGACTAGGGGAACACTTAAGAAGCTGCAGTTCTTTCACAAGCTAAGATGAAATTTGCTTTTCTGGTAACTGCAGAAGAAAGCAGCCACCTGATTCAGCTTTCACAGTAATATTCTAATCTGGTACAGACATACTGTTTACTGAAATGAAAACTGAATATAGCCCACAATTGAGGTTACCAAATACACTTATGTAAAGCCTTTCAGAGCAACAGCACATCAGCTGGTAGGGGCTGCTGCTGGAAACTAAGGTTTCTTTGTTTCTTAGCAGCAGATGATTTCCTCTCTTAGGGCAATTATGTAGCCTAATTGCCTGTAATAATCATCCCTGCTAGAAGTGTGCTAATGCCCGCCCTTCTCCTTTTTACAGAGAGTATCTCCTTACCAGCTTTCTGCTTACAAGTAGTAGAGATGAACTCCATATATTTAGTAAACACAGGTAATGTTGAAGAATGTAGGATTTTATTATCTGAAGCCCTTCATTGATGCTGTTATTGGTGCCTAAGATGTTACTTTTAAAACAACATTTAAAAAGGAGAAAAAAAAGATAATGTTATTTCTGAAATGTGACCTGTTCCTAAAAGATTAGTTGATCTTCCAGTTACTTGCAGTCATCTGGTGTGTATTTTGATTTTTTAACAGTTCTTTACGTTTATTCTTTTTAAATGATACCAATCAGATGTACCAATGCTAGACTGCTGTATTGCCCTGCAACAATTTTTAAAAGTAAACTGGAAAAATCACACAAAAAAGTCATACAGTATCCTGTATATTGGATTAGGTACATGGATTAGGTAATATTACACATCTTTGTCATGACAGAATTTTGTGTTTTTATTTAGATGTTTTCAGTGTTTTCTTTCTAGCAGATAATGTTGTAGCAATACACAATCACACAATAATAAGTTTTACAGCATTCGCATATGTGAACAGTGAGCAATGTAGCTTGATTTTTGGGCAGTTTAGCAAAATACATAATAACCATTCAGGTTCAGGACAAAGGTCCATCCAACCTAATAGTCTTTTCTATCAGTAACCAAGAGCAGGTGTCTATAGGAGGGTACCAGAAAAAGGCCAGCACAGAGGGATCCTTCCCTCATGTGATATTCTTATGAAACTTGCAGTCCTGGGACTTCCTGTGTCTAGAACTGTGGCACCAGTATATATTTTCAGATACTCAGAGGCTGAATTCTTAAAATTCAGGTACTGGCAGTAGGTACATGGTAAGTGCACAGGTAGGTCAAAAGCGTATAGAAAAGATCCTTGGTGTTGGACTGTAGCCCCAGAAATACAGAAAAAGAGTTTCCAGAAGTTTAGAGATGAAGTGTATAAAGATATACCAGAAGAGAGTTGTTCAGCTCCCTGCAGTCCACTTCCATAGATCCTCTCTTCATTAGAAAAGTAGGAGGAGAAGCTACATGTTCTGTTTGCTTTAAAGGGCAGAACTATAATTGCAAAGGTCCAGTGATCATGGCCAGGAGTATGCCTCTTCCAAGAGGGGATTGCAAGACTTTACTGTTAATTTTGTCTGGACAGAAGGCCTTTTATTTTGATTAAGTCATATTTTAGACCTTAGGGAGGTCTATACTGCTTACTAAGGAAAAATCATTGTAGTTCAATGTATGCATTTGATACTAGTATTTTGATAACTATTTAAAGCCTGTTATTGCCACTGAAGTAAAAATGGCAACCATAACAGCCTCATTACTGCCAAAGATGTAGTAAGGTTCAGTGGTGTCTGATTAATGCAGGCACACTTTATTGTAACTTAACATACAGGAAGAGAGACAAAATTTATTTAGAGGTACATCTTTAATGCCAGTAGAAACAAAAGCCAGTAGCTCTTCAGAGACACTGTAAGTGAAGGAGCGGGTCAGAAAGTGGTTAGCTCTTGTATGATTGGTCAGGGACAGCATGCTCTGAAAAGTTGTATACCATGCCAGGGTGTGGGGGTGTGTGTGTATTTGTGTGTTCAAAGAAAAGATATAAATAACTTGCAATTTGAAGAAAAATAAGAGATGCCGGCTCCTGAGGTCCAGGTACCAGTCCAGGTGCTTTCCACTGTCATCTGATTTCATCAGCTGGAGACTTGTTTTAATTTACATGGGACATAAAAGTCACTTTGTCAAGGTGGCCAACAAGGCCGTCTCTCAGCCAGCCTTGTGAACTGGCTCAATATTGTATCCAGACAAGCATCAAGACCTCTAATAGTGATGGGACAAAGGTCAGTGCAGAATTTAAAGGCAAAGGCTGCAACTTGTTTCCTGAATTCTGAACAGAACCTGTGGACCTGAGCAAAGATGCAGGAAGGCAGCTGTTGTCTGAAACCAAAATTGTTTACCTGCAACAAAGTGTCATCTCTATTAGTTCCCAAAAAATGCTTTCATCTTTAGGAGTCTGACCAAGATAGTATTATTTTATACAGCCCAGATATTGGTAAGTAAAAGCAGGGAGCCCAGGGCTCCCAAGCAGGAGCTCAGAAGTCCCAAGCAGAGAAGTCAATAGCTGATAAAATTATGTCAAATAAAGCTGAGTAAACCTGAAGGGGATTTTCCTCCCATTCAAATTGTAAAACAGAGGCAAGGTTATTTTGGGCCCTATCACTTTGCATGTACATGAACACTAGTAATATTAGTCATTGCTATGTGGCTTGAAGAGAGATGTGCCTGGAACTGCACAGGAGTTAACTCTAAGCTGATTTTTTCTGTGAGGAGTATTTCTTGATGTCACAAATTCTTCCAGAAAAAAAAACAAACAACCCATCTCCAGGTGATGTAATTATGCTTGACTGTTATTTTTTAAGGCGTAAGCAGAACAGGTCTGGACATTGAAATGATTGAGTTTTGCATCTCCATGAGAGAAGCAGAAAATTCACCACAGATTAGAAGAACCTCCTCTCTGCATGTAGTCCCTCAGTATGTGGTGCTTCTTGTTATCAGGAACATGCAATGACACTGGAACAATACTAAATTTTGCAGAAGCTCAAGGTCCTATGGGGTCTCTGTTTATAGATGTTTTTATATAGCAGGATACTGGTAGAAAGTGAAAACTCAGAAAGAAATAGCAGCCACTGTAAGTAGTTTTGCAAACTGCCACCTGTACATAAATCACAGAGAATATGGTTATGTGGAAAAAGGAGTGACATTGTGCTTAACTTTAATAGGAAACTGCAAACATTTGGCCGAACTACCTTAGTGGCAGCTCTGTCCATTTCATTGGAATGAGATGAGAGCTAAATTTGGCATCTTGGGAGTGTTTCCCCTGGGAGGCTGCACGTATGCTTTGGAGTCCTGCAAGACTTATCCTTGACTTTACCTGGTATTTGTATGATAATGAAAACTGTCACCTCTAGACTGCTTTGTAAGTAATCATGCCAGTGTACTTGATGTTCCTGCAGGATGTGAAACACCCAATACCTACGCTCAGCTTGATACCCTTGTGCAAGGTGTGGGCATGGTATAAAGGTATGTCCCTGTTTGTTGAGTAGAACAAGAAATCTCACAGTATGCTACCTTACGGTTTAGTTATCTTCAGCTTTGCTTTGCTTTGCTTCTAATCCTCTTGGAAACTGTTTCTGTGTTTACTTGTGCTATGTACTTTTAATTACAGGCAACAACTCACTCTTAACGTTGAAATACTACATTTCCTTATGGAAGTATTGTGTCTGGATTGCTTCAAAAAACAATGCAGAACAAGAAAACCACCTTCGTTGGTACCTGCTAAATTTTCTACACAATGTGTGAAAGAGGAAATAAGGAAGTGGGTTTCTGATTCCACAGCTGGACCTGTACACGTCTTCTCATTGGAAAGGGAATACCACTCTTCTCAGGCATAAAGTCTTCCCTTTCTACCCTAATGAGGATTGCACTGCATGCTCTTACAGTTTTTCAAGCATGAAACAGCATGGCACCAATGCTGGGTACTCTGCATTCCTGCACAGTTACCTCAGCTGCCGTCTGTCTGTCTCTCTCCTCAGCAAGGATGATTAGCCAACAAGTGTGTCTATCTTGTAAGCATGTGGGTTGTTGCTCCAACTATGCACATTCACCCACACACTCAAGCCAGGCAGGCTGTAGAAGACAAAGGCATGTTTTGCTGTCATGGCAGTAATGCAGCCAAAAATTAAAAATGAAACAGGGAAGAGACATAAAGCCAAAATGTAACGACTGTGCATGTGATTGCAGCTCACAATTTTCTTCAAAGAGCTTGCAGGCTCTTTAATACATGTGACCCCTGCAAAATAAAACAACTACCGAATTTGGGAAGCTATTTATCTACAAATTAAGGACTGTTTACTCTTCACAAAAGAAAAGTCTCCTGCAGACAGCCCCATGTGCTGCATGCAGCATGAGAGGGCTGAGAGCCAAGGAGGAACACAGCCTGTGATGAATGCCAGGGGCAACCACAGGAGCCTGACAGCCAGGATGAGCAACTCGGCTGTGAGGTGATGACCCTTTGTTTAGATCTCTTTAAACTGGGTCAGGCTGGAAAGGCTTTCAGAGTTGATTATTATTATTATTAGTCCCCTACCTAGAATCTGGCCACTGTGTTACTTATTAGCAGTGTTCAGAGGGATATTTTACCCACACAGAAAGGACTTTGTTCTCCAGAGGTTTTACAGGATCTGGCAAGGGGGCAATTTTCTAGCAAGTCTTAGTAAAATGTAGATACTTTTAATTCCACCACTGTGTTTTCCTAAGGATATTTCTGTTGTTTTTTTTTTTTTTTTTTTCCTATGAAGGACTGGATATGATATCTTTCTCTAGTGCCTTGGAAGAGAACTGTAGAAGATGACACTTGTAGCTGGCTTGGTCAAAGAGTGCTGTGAAGAAAGCTGCTGCATCCAGGTTGACTTTGGCTTTCTGAGCATTCCTGACAAATTCCTGGGTCACCAGTTCCTGGGTCACCACAACCTTTTCTGCAGAAGCAGAGTTCTGTGGTCCAGAAACACTGGCCATATTCTCTCCAGGAAGCCAAAGGCAAGGTGACCTTTCTTACAAAACTGGCTGCTTAGTAGATATTGCCTGCAGCTCAAGGTCTGGAGCTCATTGTAATTTTTTCATCTCTGGGTTTGAATCCTTGCATCAGATAAACTGGAGACGCCATTTCAGAGCAAAAGCGTGCTTGCAGAGCCCAGTACCCTTCAGTGCTACACTCTGTGAAAATGAATTAAAACTTTTGCCTTAGCGAGTGGTGAGTCTGCAGTTATTTTAAGGATGGGCCTGATTCAATACTGCATCTTAAGGTAGAAAAAATGAGGAAAATAAATTATTTGTGTTATGTCTTTTGACATGTTGAAGTCCATAACTTCTTAAGTTTTTAAACTAGTTCATGGGGATAAAAAAGTTGTTGGGGTAATTAAAAAATAATTTTGTTTACAGGTTCACTTCAGAGGAGAAAGAGAATAAGGAAGGGGAGTTAACCAATTTGAGAAGAAAGAGAAAACAGTTTAATGAAAATAATAATGATAAAATGGAATATATACAAATATACACAAAACCAGTATTGAATCCAACCCCTCCTGATGGCAATGACATCACTGTCACCACTGATGCTGATGAGCACTGGGGAAGTCCCAGACTGGACTCAGTGGCAGATGGAAATCAGATTCAGGAACTGGATTCTGGAAGTAGATTCAGGAACACATGTATCAGGATCAAAGGCAGTACGGACAGAATCTTCCTCAGATGCCAGCCATTGAAGAAGAAGCTTGACCCTTCTGATCCCTCAGCTTTATAATGAATATGATGTGTATGGGATAGAATCCCTTGCTGGTCAGTTGAGGGTCACCTGTCCTGTCCAATCCTCCCTGCAGGTGTGGCCTTTTACCCTCTGCACCCCCAACATGGCACACAAGATTTAGCAGTGACCTTGGTCTGAACACCAATCCTTAGTAGCAACTGTAAACATTGAGCACTGTCACTGCTAGAAGCTGATGCTGTCTGAAAAACTATGCCATGAACTTCAAAAAGTGCAGTTATTTAGAAGAGACTGAGCTAAAAGCTAAAATCACAGAACAGAATTAGTTCTGTTCTAACTTAAACCAGGACACATATGAAGCCAACAGGCTAAGTGTGGCTGGTCTGATTGCCACCATACAAGGATTTATCAATTTGTCCCACTCTTAGGGACATCCTGTGGGTGATGCTGGGATGAGAACATCCTGAGTCTGAGGATGGTCTGTTGAAGAGTGGTCTTTACCTAGGAGGGCAGCACTGCTACTCAGGGTCCTCTCAGCAAGGTGGAGCTAAAGGGAACCCCTGATGGCAATAGACATTGAATCTGCCATTTAGGACTGAATAACGCTATGCAACAGTGTGAGCTGGGTACTGACTGACCAAAGCAGCATCTTTGAAGAAAAGGCAGTGAGGGTCCTGCTGGCTGGCACATTGGGTGCACCAGCTAGCAAGTAAAATGCATGCTGGTCTGTATCAAAGGATGTAATTTTTTTTTTTTTTTCTCTCCTCAGCACTGGTGAGGCTGCAGCTGGAGTTCTGTGTCTGATGCACGGAAGATACTGATAACTTGGAGTGAGTCCAGACATTGAGGAGGCTGGAGCACTTGATCTATTGCTGTCGTCAGCTCCCTAATGGGTGGCTGTAGTAAAGATGGGAGCCAAGCTCTGCTGGGCTTTGCACAGCAAGAAGATGAGAGGCAAACTGCTGCAAATTTCAGCAAGGGAAATTGGAATCAAATACAAAGAAAAACGTCTTTTCCCTGAGTGGGTTGAACACAGGAGCAGGCTGGACATCCCCATCCCTGGAGATACTCAGAGCTTGACAGATAATGGTCTTGGTCTCCTTTTGGAGGTAGTTAGCCCTGTTTTGTGCAGGAGGGTGGACTGGATGTCTTCCAGCCATCTTTTCCAACCTATATTATCCTGTGATTCCTTCCTATTCTGTGGGTGCTCTCAGACCATGCTTATTTCTGGGCCTTGATCTTCAAGGGAGACTAAGCTGCCTGTTTATCACATAGATGGATGGAGGAGGAAAGTGTTGTTAGATCACACCCTCCTTCACCAATCTCCTGGGGAATACCATGAGTTAGTTCACCCTTTCACATCTTAGTTCCCAGCTGGCTGGTAAGGTCAGACTTTAACACCAAAGAAACAGAAATCAGCCCTCAGTGTCCCTAGGTATGTTAAGAATAAATAGAAGTAGCTGGCCAAGCATTTGAAAAATTATTTCTGGTGTGTCCCTGTGAAGGATACTCTTCTCCTGGCATATGCTGCTCTCACCCACTGGGTGACTGGAGAGTGCTTCTGGTCAGGAGCCTGACATGCCTGGTCTGAAGATGTGTGAAGAGCACTCCACCCTGCTTCTGCCTCCCACTGCATCCAGTATGTGAGTCTGTATGTGTAAAAGTGGTTAAAAGCCCTTTGTGACCTCGGAATTCCCCACCTGATTAAAGACATCTTGGCCTGACATGTAACCCATATGCGCTTGACACTGTTTTGGTCAGGTTTTTCCCCTCCTTGCCACACCATTGTCCCCTGATGCCAGCTCCTGCCAATGCTTATACTGGTTCCAGGACCCATTTTGCCTGTCAGGGCACCTGCAAATGCAGACACACAGCTTTGGCAGTGCTCTGACTCCGCCTTTCTTTCTCTTTCCAGTCTTGCACAGTGCAGAATGGCACACCTTACTCATAAATGCTTCTAAATTTTCATGGTTGCTGTCAGAGCCAGACAGTGCAGTGATGTTCATGTTACATGCTACAGACCAGTTGTTCCCAAGATGTGCTCAAAAAGCTGCTCTGTATATTGCCTTCTGTGGGAAAACACATGTGGCCCTCTTGAATCACACTGGTCCATTACAGCAGTTTTTCCTTTAGCTCAATACAACAGTAGACTCAACTGTACTGTGTTCTGCACTTATTTATAGGTAATGGTTGACAAACAAGCTCAGATTATTCACTTTTTCAGCAGCAAGACATACCCGACTGTGATAGAACTGGCCAAATCACAAAAACTGATTTGTAAATATTTTTGCGATTAAACTCACAGCCATATTATTTGTCCATATGTATTTTGACATAGTTCACAAAAATATCTGTACTTCTCAGATGTCAGCCAGACAAACACCCGTTTTTGCCACGCTTTCCCTGAGTCTGTGACTCCTTGGTCAAGTGCTGTGTTATCCTCTATGTTTGTGTTCCTCATTTTTAAAAGTTAGCAATCACATAACCATGGAACAAAGAGTGCCCATGTGTTTGAGGCAACCACTTGTTATCATAAATAGCTGATGTAAGTAACCTGTGAGCCAATGAAAGGTTAAGGCCTGGTCACATGAACTCTTTACATAATACTTCTGAATTACTAAGATGTTGCAAGAAGGTAAGTCCAATTTATGAACAGGGTAAACTGCTAAATTTACAATGCACTTTACCGACAGTAAAATGCAATTTGCCTAGCTCAATGAAGAGCGTATCTATAGGGGATAACAAAACCACAGCAAAATCATGGATTTAATTTTATTCCTCTGTGACAGGTTTCTGCATTTTGCTCATTGGTGCTTCATGTCTACGGATTTGTCTACTGTTAGGTTTATAGTAATCTACAGGAGTTCAGGCTACATCCCTGTATGATCCCACACTCCCATACTTCCAAATACACCCTCATCTCCTTGTATAAAATAGTCTTTCAGGTTTCTAGAGTAAGCTGTCATGTTGGAAGCTCTGCAGCTTTGATTTCCTGTTCTTCAGCACTGTTTAGGGTGTTTTTTCTCTCCCTGCTCATAATCCTAAGAGCAAGAATGGCACGTACAGGAGTATGACGTGACAGCGTTTGCATGCTGGCAGGCACACAAGAAAATCCCTGCTGGCAGGAGCGTCAGAAAACAGATTTCTTTACAATTCTGGCCTATGTTCTCTGCATCCTGCTGTGTATAGCTTGAGCTTGTGCAGAAATAGGAGTAATGTTGTAATGCTGAGGCTGTGAGGCTTATAAGAAAATAAAGGATTATGTCTTAAAAGTGAGATTTGCTCTGTTCAGGTGGCCAGTAAAAGTCTATTTGTGATTTGCATTCTGCATAAACTCCTTAAAAAATTGTTCAGTTGTCATCCAAGCGGTGCACAGGCATAAAGCTGATCTCTGCAAGTTGTATGCATGCAGAAACAGTGGACAAGAGAAGGATTTCTGGTGTAACTTGCATAATTTTGAACTGGCTTTTCTGTCTTGCTGTTTTGTCGACACTGACCCATCTTTGGGACAGAAGTGAAAAAGTGTGGTATGTGGAAAGCAATACTCCAGAAGAGGCTCCCTCTTTTTTCCTGCTTCCTGCTAGGATTTTCTGGGGGACAAGCTGGAGCATGTTTCCACATGCAGGCGGACTCTCTCAATGCATGGGCTGCTGTTGGGTAGTGCAGACTTGCTCCATTGCCCCAGAGCAGCTTCCCCAGAACCAGCCCTGTCAAGGCCCCCTCTCCATGCAGCAGCAGCAGCAGCAGCAGCAGAGCCTCTTGCACAGGCAGGCATGCACTGGTGGCAGACACCACAGCAAGAGCAGAGTGGTTCATTTATTTTCAGGAATAAAAGAGCTGGATCCAGCCAGTCACATGAACAGAAAAATGTGTAAACAAGGTCTGCAATTATTTAGCTGACTCCCATCACCAAAGCTGAGCATAAATACACATTAGAGAAAAGCTGTGCTGGTAGCTCGGTTATTTTTGCTGTTCCTTGGCCAGGGAGTTGGTGGCAGCTCTGTTTGGACCACATGTCCTCAGCATTCCCGCAATCAGTCATTGGACTGGCGTCTTGGAACAAGTGGTAAGCTGAAGCAAGATTCATGGACATCTGCCAGTTTCTCCTCCTTGATGTTATTTCAGCCCTGGCTGCTTTTCCTGAGGAACTTTCCCTTCAAATGGATGTCTGACACATGATGGCCAAGTCTCTCAACAGTAAAACACATATACAGGTTCATGCTTGTTGGTGTCTAGAGGGCATCTGAGACAGAGATGCATAGCAAATATTTTCCAAGCATTTTCTGCTTATATTAGAAGTGTCAGGACTCTCCTCCTTGCCTTGACAGTTTTTCTTTCATGAAGATAACTATGTGTCCTTTGAGTTTTATCTTGCCTTATGATTTCCTTGGCCTTGGTTTTAAACAACACCTCCCATAGCTTGTATTTCAAAAACTTATACTTTAAAAAGCATCCACCAGAACCCAGTGTGTAACCTGGTATTTCCAGGAGAGATGCCCTAGGTTTCATTGAGACCATCTCAATTTGGAGTAAATGCTTTTTTTCTTTAAAAAAAAAGGTCCCAAATTGTTTCCTCTCCTTTAAAATGTATGCAGGGGGATGTGTCACTCTGTGTGCACTGCAGACAGACTCATGGCTCTGAAACATTGCTCAATAGGACACTGGTGCAAACAGGTTTTGGACACAGCTTACAGCAACTGGCAGTGCAGTGTTGGGGATGGGCTGGCCTGAGGACCCAGGTGTGCAGGTGTACCCACTAGCCCAAAGACAGTGGGTGGCATGGAGCTGAGCTGGGGTCAGCCACATGGGGACTATGCCAGCCCCACTGACATTGACTGAGTGCCCCATGCAATCAGCCCTCACACCAAGTCCTGACAGGGGTCCCTGCTTGGCGCCAGCTGCCACAGGACCCTCAGGCTCGACCAGCCTGGCATTGCACACTCCTTGAAGAGCTCCAACTCAGCTTGCTTCTAATAATGTCATTACAGCAAATTTTGGAATCTGTCTGGAAAGGGATTTGTCAGGTGAGGACACAAAACAAGGCAAACGAGGTCCCAACACAACAGGAGTAGAGCCCTCTTTGAGGAAGGACCCAGCTTCCTGCGCAGCAGCTGGGATTGGGGCAGCCTCCATGTGCCCCCTGCTCCAACCCTAAGCCACTGCTGGGCTATCCTGAGGCTGTTGGGACACTGCAGCTGTGTGCAAGGGGGTGCCAGGTCAGAACCATTTGTGTATTTCTCTTTTCCTTCTTCAGCTCCTCAGGCTGCTGCAGTTGTAGCTTAGAAAGCCTCTCAGTGTTCCTCCTGAATGCTCTGCAGTGCCCTTTCCAGCACACACAAGGGCAGGGCTTCTGCTTTGTGCAAGGAATGGAGTGGTGCTATCAGGGTAGCTTGAGGAGAAGGCCAGATGGATGTCCACCAAGGACTTCATCAAGATACAGTTTATTTCTTTTCTTTAGAGTCTGTTTGCAGGGGAAGGAGCTCTACTGCAAGCGTGCCCTCTGCTGAATTCAAGATCTTGTACATATCCTAAGCATTAATTAGTAGCCCACAGAGTGTGATTCATCTGACCTCTTTACAGCCCTTTATAATGTCAGTGGAGGTGCTGAAGGACACTGCTGGAGCATGGGGCGAAGACTGTTCTTTCTACCCACCAGCCCACCTGTGGCACTCTGTCATGCGAGGGGCAGCACAGACACTGCTTGCCTGGCTGCCCGCCTGGAGGATGCAGCCCTGTTGTCCCTGTGCTGCTGGCAGAGCAGCGGTTGCAGGTGACACAGATGAAAGCCCCCAGGAAGACCCTTGCCTCGAGGCTGAGGTGCTGGGGGGAAGCCTGGCCACCCGTGCTGGTTGTCCATAGGTTTTAGCCTCTGGTGTTGATGGAAACTTGCCCACCAGATAGTTTTGGAGCCTGCATACCCATCTAGATTCATTTGTGGTGGCTTACAGTGGATATACTCTCTGGGCAAGTGTCTGCAAGCATAATCCCCATTAAAGACAACTCAGAAAAGTTGCCAGTGACTCTAGGAGGCGTTGAGTCATAAATACAGTCACCTCCTCTTCCAGGCATCCTGCCCATGTTGACAGCCTGCTGAAGTGAATGTGGACCAGGAGTGTTCAGCATCCATTCGAGCAGTGCACAAAAACAAACCCTAGGGACAGGACCCTGGCTCAGCACTGAATCTAGAAGCTGCTTAATTGCCCAAGTTTCCCCTCCTGCATTTTATCTATGGGTGTAGCAGAGAGTGGAAACAACTCTATCAGTGTGCCAATTGGTCCCTATAGGTTGGCCCATTTGCAGAAGGTCAGCTTGGCCCAGAGGAATTGAAGGTGATGTTTAAAAGTCAGGTTTAGATAAAAATGAAGATAGCAAAAGGGGTTGGAGGAGGGAGTGGGTGGAAGAGCGGGGAAAGAGGAGACAATGAGTTTTATTTCCATTGCAGTATGAAGAATAAGCCCAGTAAGTGACACACTACATAAGTCAATAAGGTACATACATGGTTATTTTGCAGAAGCATAACTGTTTGCCTCCTGGGCTTGTGACTTTGTTCTGGTGGGAACTGTAAGCATCCCAATTTTATATATTCCACAGGAACATAAAGAATAATCACATACTTTATGGGAACTTAATGTCATCTAAATAGATATTCAGTAAACTTGCTTAGCAGTTATTTTTATCACTTACTTTCTGTCTACTGGAGATCAATAGTTTTCTAGTAGGAAGTATGTCTGAATGTTTGATTTTTCGTTTGCTTAGCAAATTGACAAAGAAATTAAAGAGGAACCCAAAGTGAGATTGCATTTTACTTTTCTTGCAGAAATTAAAAACCCAAAAATGTCTCTTCTAGGTCAAGCAACAACTAAATTCTGATGCCAAGACATATGTATCAACCCCACTTAGTGAATTTCTAGTGAAGGCACATAAATGAACATTTAGAAATTATTCACAAAAGCAGCATGGACTTCCATCTCTCGTGTCCCCAGTGAACATTCTATTCAATGTATTATGTGCTGCTCTTCAGGAGACTGTTTCAGTCTCTTCCATCAAACCGCAGTTTTTCTTGTATGAAGCTCTTCAACGCATGCTCCCTTTGCTACACATTTAAAGTCTTAGTCTCTAAGGTACACAGTGTTTCAGGACCACATCATAGCACTAGTTAGAAATCAACAGTCTCCACACACTGTGTACTTTTGGTTATCCATTTGATCCAATGATTATTAAAAGGATTTAGAAAGACAGTGTAGTGAAAGATTGAAATTATTAAAGCATTTGCAGGCAGAAAATGCAGATTAATGCAGTCTGCGAAGCTGAGAAATGTGTTAAATGAAGATATGCAAACTTTCATTAAGTGAGCTCAACCAGCAGAGCAAAAAGTCCATCAGCAGTTACATGCAGTTAACCTACACAGCACTTTATCCCTCCCTGGCATGCAGCAAAGGCATATTTTTTCCTCAGCTCTTCAGATCTGGTAGTATGAGGAGTGTCACTGGTTTCAGTATGTCTTGAAGCACAAGGAAGTATTTGCAGGATTAGGACTTTAAACCCCAATTTTACTACAGTACATTCAGTATGTTCACAAACCCCACTGTCTCCCTTAGCTCAAAGTGACAGAGGTTAAATGCGTGCCTCACTTATTTGAAAGGTCAAAGCCCTTCTTTGTAAACTGCTCGAGGTAAGAGGTGTGTCATACTGGAATACAGCAGTGTTGGCTGGTTTTGATCAGGATAACACTGCCAGTACTCTCTCTATCAAGAGAGCTAGTATAACCTGCAATTTGTTTTCCACTGTAAATGGAGACTAACTCTGAATGCATGTTTTGCTAATACAAGCCTCAAAAAAAATCACATTCTGAAAATATCCCTTCTAGACAAGTGGTCTGCTGACATAGTCTGGAGAAACAGGTTGCAAAGAAGAGGAAATTCAGTCCCTTGCTCGCGTAGGTTGTGTATGTACTTCTGGGAGTCGTTGACCAGCTTGTGCCGTGAATTCGTGTTACCAGCTGTACTTTTCTGATATCAGCATCTCCAGTTAGTTTTCTGGTCTCTTTGGTGCCAAAACAAGGCCTGGATCATTAAACATTTTGCACTCTGGCCTTGCTGCAAGGTCTGTTTGGCTTATTGTGTGCCACCAGAGCTTGACACCCTCCGTTTGCTTGCTGTACACAGTGAGGCTGTCTTATCTCCGAGGTTCTGGGCTCCTCCTTCAGCTGCTGGCAAAAGAAAAATACACTTCTGCAGTGCAATTAATCTCTTAGTTGAGTAACTGTCACAAGATATCTAATTTTCTCTGTTCAATTTAGAGGTAGATGACTATGTTGGGCCAGTCATCTGTGGGGTAAGACTGGACTGTCACTTCATTTTAAGCATTGGCTAAGATATTCTAAATTTTTTGCTTTACCACCTCCAGGCAAAACAAGCTCTTTGAATGTCAGCCAGATAACACACAATAATATTCATTTATTTCCTCATATCTGGCTTTGTTCAAAACTAACAGTTCCTTCTTTCCTTTCACATCTCAATCACCAGCACCAGGTAATGCCTTCAGTTAGTGTGCAGCCTTTATCTATCATATGAGGAATTCAGGCAGATTTAACATGAGATGCTCACAGAGCAGCGCACATCCCTTTTGGCAAAGATCATTACTGTACAAGAGGATTTCACAAAATACATTTCATCAAGAAGGGTATCCAAATACGTGGACCTAGCGCTCTGCTATAAGCATGCCTTCTGTGAACCAACATAAATATAGCCCACCAGTAGCTGTAATTTTGTTCTGGAGTGGCTATGTTTGTACAAGTCTGAAGTGAAGAGGTTTCAGCTGCATGTGTCTGACAAGCATCTGATTATTCAGACTGGCTAAAATTCATTAGCTTTTTGTCCCTTTCTCCTGATGCTATACTTCTTGCTTTTGTGACTTTATATTCTGAAGTGGAGGGTGGAAAAGGCTGACTAAAAGTGAGTTGTGAGTTCTAAAGAAAGCATCTTCACAACTATTTTAGTATCTGGTATCACCTGACATTGACAGCATCACTGATCACAAAAATTTTCTTTGTCATTTATTTTAAATTCTCCAAGTTGTCTAGAGCCAAGTGGTGACCACTTAAGTGAATAAGGAGTATTTATGTCTGTAGTTGGCTTACAAGGATCATATGCTTTATATAATACTTATTGTTTAAACACACACAAAAGAAACAAAATAGATAACTTTTTTTTTCTTTCTTTCTTTCTTTTTTTTTTTTTTTACATGAGTGATATCCACACATGGTTTTTTCCTTATCCATACTGTTTTACTCTGTGGACCCTGCAGCTACCATGCAGTTTACTGTCTGAATAGGGACCATCATTTTGTGGATGGCATGTAGCTTTCATTAGGGTTTTAGTGAAATACCTGTCTGCCAGAAGCAGATATGTGAGTATGTGAGATGCAGTAGGTCTGTATGGGATGGGGACATGGGTTTTACTTATGCAGAAGCCTGTCAGCCCTAAAGAGGCCACAACACTGCAAGTATCATGTTGCAAGGACTATGTTGCCCTCAATTTTGTTTTACTGTTCTGTGGGGCAACTGCTGGTGCTCTCTAGACATTATGGCAAGCCAAACACCTCGTAGAAGAGGTAGGAGCTGAAAATTTTCTATATATGTTTGAGGGAAACAATGTTGCCTGTGGAAACTACTTCCTGGATTTCATTTTCAGGATTTCTGGTTATCTTTTATAGTGTCGCAGGAGGAGCACTGAGCTACTTTGATTTGATGTCTTCAGTGAACTGATCCTGGCAATGTCATGCCAGCTTTGAGAAATATGAAAGCACATAAAAGAACTTAGAGGAGAAAACAAAGGAGCTTTAAAGAGGTATCTTACAACAGCAGTGGGATGTGGTGGGGTTTTTTTTGCAATCCCATTACTGAACAGGAAACAAGAAACCTCTGGGGCACAGAGGATGTCAAGGCACTGTGTGGTATAGACTGCGTGACAATACTTGGAGTGTAGGTAACAAGGCACACTGCTGGTTCATTCATGTTAGCACTCACCTTATACTCAGCTGTTTGCAAGTGCAACTCTTCCTTTAACCTGCACATATAACCCCATTAATTGGACTAAGGGCTAAATAACAATGTACACCCTGTCACATACTCTATTACCCCGGAGGTCTGCCTTTACAATGAGGTCCCCCATCCATACATGAAGTCCACAGGTACATGTGAAAAAACATTAGAAAGCTCACCTCCTCAGGGCTTGGGACAAAGACTGATTTTTCCCTCATGCGACCATTCCTGTGGTCTCCACAGCTGTTACCTGACTATTTATGGAGGCAGCGTAGCATTTGTTATGTGAACTACTTGTCCTTTATAAGTCTGGTAAATAACAATGTGCTGACTTTAGCTGGCAGAATTTTCCTCCTAAGGCATTTTTGGTTGTTGCTGTGGAACAGATCATTGTTATACCTCATATTTTGTACACTTAAAGCATGTTTTTAAGTGGCAGAATAGCAAGCCAGTTCGTCTGCTCTCTGGGCCAAGAAAGACTCCTTTAGCCATGCCCGCCTGAAGAGACACAAGAACACTTATCACTTAAACATATTTCTTCTGGTGAGTCATTAAAATCCTGTTGGCAAAATGAGACTGATATTTCTTTACACAGAAGAGCACAAATTTTATGGTACTTCTAGTGCCACTGTCTCACTGACTGGTCCCATTTGGCTGACATCTCTGAGTTGCTTATAGTGTGCAAATCTGGGACTGTATCAGGAGATGAGGGTGTCCTTGATGTCTAACTCATTTTGAATGGGTATGAATGGCAGCCCACTGAGTATGGCTACAGAACATCTGTCT
This sequence comes from Todiramphus chloris collaris, assembly GCA_025345505.1. NCBI lineage: Eukaryota > Metazoa > Chordata > Aves > Coraciiformes > Alcedinidae > Todiramphus > Todiramphus chloris. Next base: position 32,061,235 of record JANVCC010010406.1, read on the forward strand.
GTCAGATTACAAGGAAACATCATTGTTCACGTACACCCTTGTCACCATGGCAAGCCTCAATGGTTTAATCACAACCACATTGCAAGCAGGAGAGGTGATGATGGCATACACATGTTCATACACCAGCAGTGCTAGAGTGAAGGCACTGCTAGTAGTGAAAGGACGGTGAGCTATTATGGCCATTTTGAGCGTGGGAGGTAGCTGAATGCCACAGTAACATACACATTAGGAAACATAAGCAGAGATGCCATGAGCTACACAGGGTCAGCAAAGAAAGACAAAAAGGAAAATGAAAGTTCTGTATTAGTTCCTTACATGACATTATCATCTATTCATATAGGAACAGGAAAGGAGAAATAACTAGCAGGCTGCTGAATAAAGAAACCTCAAAGTTTGTTTCTTTTTAAACTTCTCTGGGTTAATTCACAGTATAAGCAGCCAGCATAAAAAGTGGATGTGGTTTTAGTGAACAGAGCTAATCCAAGTAAGAAAAGAACAATGTTTACACAAATACAGTGAGTGCACAACTATGCAGATTCACAGAAATTTCCCAGAATCTTGAGAGCAGCGCTGAGAAACAGCACTGTTGCCTTCGTGTGACCCTAGGGAGAACCTTTTCCCCTGCCACATCATAAAAATTACTAATTCAAGCATTGCACTATTGGCCCGGAAGGAAGTGTGAAACTGACGCTGGCATCTCTCCTCTCCAAGATCCTGGTGTGACCTGTGAGACTGACTGAGGTGTCATCTGCCTGCAGGAGATCCACTGAGAAGTGATCTGCACACCTGCAGTCCAGCAGTGTTGCTCCTCTCATGTCGTGCATTACTCCCCTTCCCTTTCTCCATCAGCCTTTTCCTACAATCCCACAGACATACACAAGCTATGTAGCAGCTTTTTTCACTTGTCCTTGACCTCTGAATGCAGGGAATTAGCCACAAACCAGCTGGTCACTCAAGAGCAATCAGTTACAAATAGAAAAGCCTAGACAGTACTGGCTTGTCATGCTTGCTTGCACTATTGCTTTTACAAACACAAAGCATAAGTATCTTCACAGAGAGGAAGGATACTGCATATTCTAGGAAATCAGAGCCTGCCCATATTGCTAGTGAGCTCTTCAGGCCAAGACGAGTTTCCCTTCCCTTCCTTCTACTTTTATTACAGACTGACACATGGGGAAGTGTTTAAGACAGAAAAGAATGGAAGGGATTATGATATCAGATCTACATGGCAGGATTAGTAAGGAAAAGATATGGCAGCAGTGCCATTTTGCTAAGGGACTATTTGCTGTGCAGCATTCAAGAAAGACATCTCTTGTTCTTTCTCCTCTTGCTTTACTGCCTTGTGCCTGGCCCAGACCTTCAGAGTGATCCCATAGTCAGCCTTTTGTGAAAGGTTATGCTCTTTGTTTATTTTTCCTCATCAGCAAAACATAAAGGACAAGGCTTGCATTTTTATCTTCTTTCTCAGTAGCTCCCTGGTCTTCCAGCTCTGCATTCTGTGCTGCTGCTGGCAGGATATCATGTTATTGCTACAGCAGACCAATGCAAACTCTCCAACATTGTTGTTTATCACTTAATCATATTGAGTGCACTCAGCACTTGTGAAGGGCCTGAGAAATCACATTTACAGTTATTAGTCTCCACTGATTTGGAAATGGTTTGGATCTGAATTTACCTATGTCTTACAGCCAGTTACACTGTTCTCTTTTTTATTCTGGTGAAGTCTATAATAAGCTGTCTCCAGGTAAATGCCAAAAGTATCCCCAGGAAAATTCTGTGGCCTAAGGAGGAGGTTGATGTGCTGGTGGCAGTGGCTGGGGTGAGGAGGAAGCTAAATTAGGATAATATCCTGATAGCTTGAGAACCGTAGCAGGCCTTTTCAAGAGCAACTTCTTGTTCCTTGGTTCAAAGTGCTTATAAATAAACTCCCAACAGCAGCAATGCTTGCAGAGAGAAAACAGCTTCCCCTCTCTCAAACTAACTGATTGCTAGGATGGCATCTAGTTATGAAATTCAGCTTAGCTTTTGCTCATCTAACACTGCACAGCCCTGTTTATGTACAAACTGTACTGTGTTGATGCTTTCTCTTTAGTGCAAAAGGGTGTTTGAGCAGCTGAATAGAATGACAGAGGGAATACTGTGAAAATTGCACAATTTGCACTGTTGTTTATGCCTTTACTCAAGATCCCTGTGGAAACAGTGTCTGCTGCTGGTCATGAGAGTAAGAAAATAAATCTTGGTTTCCCTTTCAGCAGGCACCCAAGGAAGCTGGCACTTGTTTTGTAACATGCTCTCTGCAAAACAACCCTCTGCAATTACAGAAGGCACTAGCCACAGAAACTGAAGCTTGGGGTACTGTGGCAGTAGGGCCATGATTCACTTCCCAATAATTGTTTCCAGTGTTGACTTATCAGGCATTGCAAGAACCAGAATCCAGCACACACAAGGCTGTCTCTGAGTATTTGTTCTCTGCTTTAAAGCCTTCTCAGTTTAGCACCCTGACATTGTGCAGTAGGTGCTGAACTCACTCGGCAAATTGCATGATTACCATGTGCTGGGGAGCTGTTTGTAAATGGGAATTTGGCAGTTAATCGCTTGACAGCTACAGTAACACCCTGTTGCAGTTCCTGTGGTATTATGTGTAAAGCTGCTGCTTTGCTTGCTGTAAAGTTCCATTCAGCTTTACGTTGGACTGCATTTGTTTGCATGCGGTTCTTCTGCCTAACCAAGGATTGTGAAACCAGATCACTGGAGATAGGAAGCACCCATGGTACTCCCGGCTCATCTCTCCTTGGGGAAAGCAGGCAGGAACAGCAGCGGGGTGGGGGGGGGGGGGGGGGGGGGGGGGAAGGGGGGGAAGTAGAACCATTTTAAAGGAGCCTTGTGCAGGCAAAGATCTCTTAGGCTAGAATATAGTCATGTAAAAAAGACATTTCTATTGATATATCAAAAAACAAAACAAAAGACAGGTATTGTAACCTGTCAATTTAGCTAGTCGTCTCTAACAAATCCAACTAGGTGGCCAATCAACTTCTCCAGAATTTACCAGCTTTAATTTTTCACCTGCATAAAATGTGTTTTGCAAAGTATATTCATTAGCTATACTGTGATGTTTATGTGCACAGGTGCACAAGCTGATTTTATGGTTGCACACACATGTGTATTTATGGAAGTGAGATTATTTAAAGATCACCTGCAGGTATTTGCACATGTTAAAAAAAAGTCACAAGTGTGCATGCAGTGACTCATGAAGTGGTTTGATGGTGCAGCTAGCTGGGAAGATGAAAGGAGAGCAGTGGATGCTGTCTACCTTGACTTCAGTGAGACTTTTGACATAGTTTCCCATAACATTGATTGAGAACTGTCTGAACAATAGAACTTGAAGGATTGTGATCAGTGGTGCAGAGTCTAGATGGAGACCAGTAGCTAGTCGTGTTCCCTGGGGGTCATTTCTAGGTCCAGGCTTATTCAACATATTCATCAATGACCTGTATGAAGGGACAGAGTGTATCCTCATCAATGACCTGTATGAAGGGACAGAGTGTATCCTCATCAAGTTTACTGATGATACAAAATCTGGAGGAGCGGCTGACATGCCAGAAGGATATGCTGTTATCCAGCAAGACCTGGACAGACTGAAGAGTTGGGAGGAGGTGAACCTCATGAAATTCAGCAAGGGCAAGCATAGAGTCCTGTACCTGGGGAATAATAAACCCCTGCAGTACAGGTAACCAGTACAGGTTAGGGACTGACCTGCTGGGAAGCAGCTCCATGGAGAAGGACCTTGGAGTCATGGTGGACAGTAAGTTCTCCATGGAACAGCAATGTGCCCTTGTGGCCAGGAAGGCCAATGGTATCCTGGGGTGCATAAAGAAGAGTGTGGCCAGCAGGTCTAGGGAGGTTCTCCTCCCCCTCTACCCTGCCCTAGTGAGAGCACATCTGGAGTACCATGTCCAGTTCTGGCCTTCCCAGTTCATGAGAGACAGGAGGGAGTCTAACAGAGGGCTACAAGGATGATAAGGGACTGCAACATCTCTCTTATGAGGAAAGGCTGATGGACCTGTGTACGTTTAGCCTGGAGAAGAGAAGTCTGAAAGGGGATCTTATCAATATTTGTAAGTATCTGAAGGGTGGGTGTCAAGTAGAAGGGGCCAGTCTCTTTTCATTGGTACCCAGTATTAGGAGAGGGGGCAAAGGAAACTGGTAGACACAAACTGGTGGACAGGAAGTTCCACCTCAACATGAGGAAAAACTTCTTTACTATGAGGGTGATGGAGCCCCAGAACAGGTTGCCCAGAGAGGCTGTGGAGTCTCCTTCTCTAGAGACTTTAAAATTCTTTCTGGATGTGATCCTATGCAACTGCTCTAGGTGAACCTGCTTTGGCAGCAGGGTTGGACTAGATGGTATCTGTAACTCCCTTCCAACCCACGTCATTCTGTGGCTCTGTGATTCTTCTCAAATGTGTGTGTGGAAACCTTTTTGAAAATAGACCACTACTTGCAAATTGCACTAGTATTATGGGCCAGACTCTGTTCCCAACTGTGGGGGAATAAATGTGTGATGCTTCCTGTTGATATCCACAGATTGTCCTGCAAAAGAAATTTCTGCGTACATATCCTTTAGGAAATGGCTTTATTCCTTCAAACTGTGCAGTTTTATAGGAACTTATTTTCTTGGAAATTAGTAGTCTAGTCATCCTGGATATGAATTGAGGGTATACATGACTTTTGCTCCAAGAAGATGGTAGGAATATGGCTTGTCATTTGGAAATCAGGGTCACAATATGTATATATCATTTTATCTCACTTAAAAGGGCTGAAAAACAAGAACATGGCAACAACTGCTTCAAATGAGGTTTTGCACAGAAGGTTGTATTTCTGGCTTTATGGTCTAATTACCACAGGTGAAAAAGAAGTTGACCTAATTTCCTCTGTCAACAGCTCATGAAAAAGCACTACAGGACTGATGCTTATGTTGATCTTGTTGCCTTATTAGTGACCTCAGTGGGTCAAGGTAACCTTTTCGACAAAACACATTTTAAAGCCTTGTGCAGTGGCTGATCTCCTTCAGTGCAGTGACCTAGGACTGTATTTTCAAAAATGAACACCAAGTCCCATAAACAAGAACACATGTTCCTTCATTTGGAGGCACTGCTCCGACCGAGAGTTACAAGTGCAAATAATTTACGTGCACAAATGAAGGCTGCAAACAGGGCTTTGTCTGTAGAAACACTTAATTTGCACGGAGGACTGTGGCTATTTTGGTGGGTAGTTCTCTGTAGAACTTCATTTCTGTGAATCAAATCATAAAAGCTTGATAGAAATGTTTCAGGGTGTGCGAACAGCATGACCTCAAACACTTTTCAGGGTTTTTAAGGTGTACTGTGTGCGTCTGTGCACAAACACATGTGCATGTGGTCCATGAACTTAATCCAAGTTTTTAAAGGAAACTGCAGAGCTGTGAGATGTGGTTTCTCTCCTACGTCATCAATATTTTTGCCCTTTGCTTTGCATAGAATTGATGTACAGTATATCTGTACAGGCATAGTATTGCACACCTGGCAGCATGCACCTCTGTCAGCACCTGCAAAGGCTAAAATTTGCTCAAAGAACAGAATAATCCTATGGCCCCTGTCTCCTCCTTGGAGAGAGGCTTTGTATTGACACCACCTGTGTGTGCTTTGACTTTGCCCTGTCTCTTGCGTTTGTTGGCATTTGGGAGTCTGCTGCAGGGTCAGAGAGCAAAGCTGCTGTCACTGGAGACATGAACTAGCCTGCAGTGAAGGACAACAAGACCCATGCTGGGAACACAGTGTCAGAGCCAGGCAGTTATTTTTTCACTATTCCCAATGCCCTCTGAGTTTCCATTGGCAATCAAAGTGTTTGCACTTTGGGCCTTCCAATCGCACTATTCAGGGAATTAATGTTGACATGAAATGATAAGATGGGGGAATATGGGTACAAGGCTGTTACTCAATGGCCAGTTTAAGGAGTCTGCAGCTCCTGGCAGTGATGGTTTGAATCCCCAGTTTATTATGGGCAGCAATAAACATCCTGGTTTCACAGCAGGAAGACAAGAAGACCTTCAGGGACCTGTCTCAGAAGTGCTTGAAACCAAGCAAGTACCTGTGTCTGGAGTGTCAGCTGCCTGCAGGGAAAGGCTTCTTACTGTTGTTTTATATTTTCTTTAAACTTTTGACAGGATTTGCAAATGGTAACCAGCACATTTCAAAACCACTAGGACAGCTGAGTGCCACTGATCCTGGCACAAAGCAAACCCTTTCCAGATCTATGTATGAAAGCTTTGCTATACTTTTTCACACTGCATCTGATTCTGGAATTAAATCTACCTGTTTGCATAGGTATTTACACTTTTTAAATTACTGTGGTACCTAGGAATGACTTGAATGATCATCTGCTTTTGCCTAGATAATTAGAAAGGAATTTTTTTCTTTCCTTGGAAGACAAATTTCCTTGGCTGTCACAAATTCATACATGATCAGGCCTCTCAGCTCTCAGAAGTTTCTATTTAAGCATTAAGCCTCTCCATTGTCTGCTTCTACAGGTGAAGAATAATTGTGTTTGTAAGTGGAAGGTTAGAGCTGTTCATCCCTGTATCTGTACAAACATACCTGACTGAGAGACCTGCTTCCTGGCTAGTGTCTGAGTTTAGATTCCAGACAGTATTTGTGACTTTCCCTGTCAGTGATTCTCATTCATCTGTGGTATCTTCAGTGTAAGCAGATATCAGTCCCTACCCCCACTTCTTTTGCTACTAGCCATCTTGTGCCTCACTCTGAGAGCCCTGTTGTGCAGCTGCAGCTACTTGGGAGTGAGCACTCTGTTCTGGAGGAGTGGACATCTTCACTGGATCCACAGAAAATTAAAATAAAAAAAAAAATAGCTTAGCGGTGGCAAAAATAAAAGGAATAAAATTAATTGCCATAATCACTTCCAATGCATTATTTATAAGGAAAATAGAGTTGAACCCTGAATAAACTTAAGATCATATATTGTGATAATTTAAAATAAGGTATGAATAAAAAAATTAGGTAAGATGAAAGAAAATAAGTTGCAAGAGCAACAGTGTGTGCAGAAGGAAAAAATGTTTGAAGAAAAAGGCCTAAACACTGTTGCTTTGAATATTGAGACCCTTTTCTGCATGCTGTGTTGCAGCTGTCACCTTTAATAACCCCACTGCTCCCAGCAAGCATTTTGTGGAGAGTGGTCTGAAGAGTGCTGGATGATGGTCTGCATAAAGTGACCTGGTCACAGGGTGCTGGCTCCTTCTCCTTGTTTCCACCTCTGGAACTAAAAATACTCTCCACAGTTTCCTAAACTTATTTTTCCATGGAAGAAATTGCAGTTGCTGTTTGATCAGCAATTACCTGCATGACCATGAACTGGGAGGAAACACAGACCATGAAGAAAAGGGGATGTCAGCTTGTTAAAGGCACAGTGCCTGGTCTGGCTGTTCTGCATTCACCTGGGACCATGCCAGATTGCCAGGTTGCTCAGCCACAAGCTTACTTCAGATATGGGAGTTTCTCTTGCAAAGAGTGAACAACTTAGAACTGTACAAAGGTACTGCAGACAGCTTTGAGAAATCCAATCATAAAATGACACCTGCTTGAAAAAATTATGAATTCTGTTGGGATGTTCAGCATTCCAAGGTTGGGATCCCAAGGTTCAGATCCCAAGGCTGACCTTTCCCAGAGAGTCAGGGGAATGACTGTTATATTCAAATGGGTATTTCCATCCAGCTGCCTCTGTGCCATATCTGGGGATAGTGTGTTCCTCTTCTGGCAGTTGTCAATGCCCCAGCCAGCAGCCCTGACTGTTAGAACCATTATTCCACAAACTCCAGGAATTGAAGTAATGGCAAAACTGGAAGAAGAAAATGACTTTTTCAGCAATGCAGTTAAGAAAAATAATACTGCTCTGTGATACTTTCCAAGGCTTCTTTTTAGTCTGAACTCTTGTCCATCCTGATCTCCTGCTCTGCAGGAGGAGAGGAAGCTGAGAGGGCTGGGTGGCTGGAGAGCCACAGAGGCTGGTTTACTATGGGATGGCACATGCCACAGCGCCTGGTCGACTGCAAGGCTAGACTTTTGCCTGTGTCTTGGCCACTCCTCTCAGGCATGAAACGTATATGGGTTCAAGCATATAAAGGAAAAGAAAAGCCTTGTTTCGCATAAGACAGGGAATTTCCTCTGAAGACGGTAAAGGTGGGCAATTTTAACAATCCAGTGAGGAGTTAAATGAATCAGCTGGGTGCCTTATGGTGCCAATAATCTGACTCCAAAACACCATCTTCTGCACAGCCACCGTGTCTCTGCAGTCATTTATCCCTGTTGAGAAGGATGCAATGCTTGCATAGACTGGCATGAGCAGAAATAAGAAAAGGGAGTGTGATTTCCACACCATCCTGGTGCCCTTGGCAGTTCTGCTCAGGGGAGTTCAGGGGTGCCTCAGAACGCACTGCAAGGAGAGGGAGGCAGGAGAGGAGAAAAGGGAAGCTCTTGTTTTTTGTGCTTTTGCTGATCGGGACAGCAGTCTCCATCCACCTGTTGTTTCCCGGGCGGGGCGCGGGTTGCGGGTGCGGTGCGGGTGAGGGGGTGCGGTGCGGGTGCTGTCGGAGGATGCGGTGCGGTGCGGTGCGGTGCGGTGCCGGGGAGCCGCCGCCAGCTGCCGGTCCCGACTCTGCCCAGCAACCCGGCCACGCTCCATCTGCCGCTCCCGTAATGAGCCGAGCCGGCCTCTGGCACAAGCCAGCTCTCGTTCCCCTATTCACCCGCATCCCCCTTTCAGGGCCCTATTGTTCTTCCGTAATGGCCTTACAATAGCCCTGCCTGTTGCCTTTACAGCCGCAGTGAGGCCAACCGGGGAAAGTCTTAATCTCTGCTTCAAATTAAAGGGACTCCTCTGAATTAATAATGTTGCCAGGAATGCACTGCCTGATACGAGGGGATGTATGGCACTCTTCAACCCTCAGCAGCTGTGATTAGCTGAGGCTTGAAGTGTCCTGTCACAATATTTCATCCTGCTCCCCCGCCACCCCCTCCCCGTCAGCAGGGTTGCCACATGGCCCATCTTGGTCTGCCTTTTCAAGCCCTGTGCCAATCATGCGGCAAAGATGCCCCAGATAGGTGACAGATGGGGCCAGGGTAGTCTGAGGCTAGACTGGGGCCTGGGGCACTCGCTGATAGTTCAGTTCGCCTCAGATTACCATTTGGAGGAGCAAGGCAGGAGAGGGACCTCCCAGCTGAGCTCTTGTGTGGAGCTGCCTCTGCAGAAGGCAGGGGAGCCCACCTGTATCCCAGCCCTCTGCACACGGTGATGCCGACGGCTTTGCAGCTGGAGGTGCTTTGCTTCGCCCCCCCCCCCCCCCCCCCCCCCCCCCCCCCCAGTGTGAACATCTGACTAAAAGCTGTGGAAAGGGAATCTCTTCCGTGGCACAGAGGGAACTGCCTGACAGTGAGCCTCAGCGAGTGCAGTGGGGCTGCAGTTTTGCTCTGGTGCCCTTGGTAGGTTTCCAGGTATCCCAGGAAAAACATATCCTTGTTACACGGTCATGGGTGTCCCTAGGCCAAAGCAATCATAGGATCCTTCTAGCAGTGAAGATAAAGACAGTGCCAGCCTCACAACCTCCTTCCAGCCAGAGAATTTTTCTTTCCAGTAACAGGAGAGACAGCTACAAATGAAAGAAGAAAATAACTTTCTGTTTTGCTTGGTAATGTTCCAACATGAGGACAGAAAGACCACTGCCAATGTTATTTTAGATAGGTTAATTGAGGCACACTGCTGAAAGGCAGCACATCAGAAAATGGAAATCTTCTGAAACGGTCAATTCCAAAGTCTGTGGAGGAGAATGAAAAAAGAGAAACCCTGCAGTGTCCCCTCCTCTGGCAGTGGCATTGCAGCTAATGCTAACCCTGCCAAAGGTCCAGTTCTGTCCTTGATGAAAGAATGAGCTCCTCTGAAGCTTGCCAGTCACTCCTTGGGACACCATTAGGGCCCTGCCACCCTGTCTGTCCCAAGCATCCCTTTGCCAATCATGTGCATGATACATTTTCCTCCCTGAGCAGTGTGAGAGACAAATTCTTTTGGCTGGCTCATTTTTTGAGTTTGCCAAGCTGCCCACTGTTAGAGGCCACAGCTCCCACATGGTCTGCTAACCACATGGCCTCCTGACTTTTCTGGATACCTAGACTGCTTTGACAAAAGCTGCTGCTACTGTTACAAGAAGGAATAACGAATCACCTCAATAATAGCATCTCCTAGTACTTCTGCATGCTATTCCTCCTACATAAATCTCACAGAACTTTGCACCTAAAATGCAGGCTTCCTGGCCCAATTTACATATGTGGAAAGTGAGTCATGGATCAGCAGAACCAGCAATGAAAGGACAAGTCTTACAGACCTCTCTTGAGCCACATACTTGCTAAACCCTTACGAGTGTTAAAGTTGTATCCATTTTCATTCTACTTGATGCCTACTATTTTTATTTTGAGATGCCTGTTTTTGGCTGCATGTTGCTTCCTGTCTGTGCCCTTGGTGGCTATGCATGGGGGTAACTCAGGATGGCATTTGTATTTGCCTAACTGATAGCAAAATGCATCCCTTTGTGATTTCTCCAAGTACTTCAGGAAAACTCTGGCTGCATCCAAACGATTAATGCTGACATTCCCCAGTCAAAGCAAGCTACCATTTTTTGAAGGCCCTGGTTCATTTCTACAAGGCTATTAGGATCCCCAAGGTGTCTGTATGTGTGTAGGTCTCCGTGATGTGGCATCTCCTTTGTTGTTTAAATCCATTGCTTTGTACAGATTTGCTAATCTTGAAAGCACTGACATGCTGCTGTGTCAGATCAGCTCACAGCCGAGGCACGTGGCCTCCATCCAGCATGCAAATGTGTGGAAATGTTTTTGCAAGCAGCCTGACACCCACAGTGCGCTCAGCAGGTGCTAAGCACGGGGCAGGTGTACCATATGCCATATGGTCCACTTAGTGTAGTCTATCTTTTAAGTCCTTTAAATTACAGTCCAGGTGAGATAAAGCAAGTAAAAACATGAGTATGGAACAAGCTGGGGAATACGCACCAGTAACACTGAAGTTGATCCTTATCGCATAAAATGACCGAGAGCAGCGAAGTAAACCCAGAACTGTCCACTTGACTGTAAAGAGGTTATGGCGATGAAAGGCTTGGGAGGGAGGCTTGTTTGTTCTGTTGCTTAGAGAGGAAACTATGCAACACACCTCTGCAAAAGCAACACAGGGGACAGTCACTTTTTAAATGCTTAGTTTTTGGGAACCACTGCATGTAGAAATCAATCAAATTCCCATTTAACAATTAGCCAGAAGGCTGGTGATAGGAATACATGCATACTTCAAAATAATCTATGTGGGAAAAGGAAATGAAACGCTTTTAAATTTATGGGTTTTTTTTTTTTTTTTTTTTTTATCTTCACCACAAGACATGAGTTTGCAAAGTGAATTTCCTTAGGAAACTCCTTTGTGTTCCAGCAGGCGTTAATGTGGAGCAAAGAGGTACAATTTTTGTAAAGTTAACGTGCACCAGGGTAGAAAAGAGGCAAGAACATTTACATGACTAACTGGGTTCTTTATCTACTGTGTTTACAAGCTCACTTGTGACAACTGCTCTGGCAAATGACTGCGGTGTTGTGTAATTTATCATTTGGGTGCACACTCGCTTTTGTTGCAGGTGTAAATTTGGCATGCAAATGTGCATATGTTTGCACAGATGCAATTATGCTTTGCATTTTTCTGGTCCTAAATAAACAACTTTTCCTTCATCTTTCTGTGAAGTGATTGTCCTATGCACATTAACGCAGGGAGATCACCAGCTCAGCTGCACGTACTCATGCCTGCTCCTGCTTTGATTTAAAATGCTAGCCCTCCCTCACCACCCAGGGAAAAAGGTAAAATCGTGATGTATAGGTCTTTTCTCCCACTCCAGACTGTTGACACTGCCCTCCCTCCAGGACAAAACTTTCAAACGACTGGTGTGTAAAAGAGGAGAATGCACAAACCACGCGCCAAGGCTACTGGAGGCCTGTCCCTTTCATATCCTATAATTTTTCAGGGGGTTGTTTCATCAGCGCAGGTATAATGCAGCTATCCGGGGAGTCCTGCCCTTTGAAGCCAGGCGTTTTGTTCTGAAATCAGCCAAAGTTCAAGCTCATATGTGTGCAGAGCTGTGGTGGGGGAAGGCAGGGGTGAGTTTTCTGACAATGCTGCATTTCAGAGCACGTGCTACCAACTGTTGCCAAAGGCACATATATGTAGATATTACTTCTCCTCAGAGCCGGCGCTGCCTTCCTCATTGTTCGGTGTGGGCAGGCGGCAGGCCCCAGCTGACATCTGTGCGTTGCGTGTATCACTAACAGCTGCCTTTTCCTGGGGGGAAATTAAAAGATTAGGGGGATGCGGGCACGTGCTGGCTTCTGGAGATGGAGACAATGCTTGATTTAGGATGGAACTTGTCTGCAGTGGCCGACAAAGGAGGTAGGCTGGAGGGAGGCGAAGGGTCAGAGGGGGTCTTGCTTTGGGGGAGACAAAAGGAGGGAGGAAGGAGAGGAGGAGGAGAAGTGAAAAGCGGCTGCGGCAGGGCTCTGAAAAGGCTGCCTCAGTCCAGCAACAGCTGCTCCCGCACAAGAAATTTGAGACGGTCCTTTCACAAACACAACGGCTGGCAGAAGAATAGGGAGGCCACACTTCACCAAAAATGAATCGTTTGCAATTGAAAAGGGGGACTGTGAGCTCCTAGAGTTTTTAAGGGTCTGCACCTAGAGGACTAAGAAATGATTAGTACATAACAGGAGAAAAGTGTGCCACAGATCAGAAGGGGAAGTAAATCCCTGTGCTGCTATTAAAAGTTTATGCAACACCTATTCTCCACAATAAGCAATACAGAATGCATATATGTATATACCTACTGCGGTGTTTTGCCAGGCTGCTGGCCTCGAGGTGAAATCCAGCTTGTTGGTACAGTGGGAGCAGTTTGTTTGATGTGACGATGAGTCGCACCTGCTTGAGAAATGACAAGACCACTCACGTCAAAAGTCAGCAGAGCTGTACTGAATGTGCTGGTGATCTGCCGCCCCACAAAATCATTGCCCCAGATATTGCTTGTGAAAATCCATGCCAGGGCGGGCTACTTAGAGATTTTATTAATGCTTCTGTCACAGAAAGGAAAAAAAAAAAAAGTCACATAGAGAGAGGAAATGAGCTTACATAGGAAAGGACTGTTAGTGAATAACACCTTCTCCTTCCCAAGGTCAATGTATAGACATTCTATGTTAGATGTTAACATTAAAGAGTGACAAATAAGTATGAGTGTTGTTCTTTTCCAGAAGGTCCCAGATTATCAGTAAAAAATGGTGGGTACCCATACACTGAGTTCTACTGTCACCTTCCTCCCCCATGCTGCTTTTGGGCAGGACAGTGCTTGAGTGCCACTTTGAAATCTGCAAGTACGTGCCTATGGGATTTCTGGGGACTGTAATGCAGATCTTCTTTTAAGGTAAATCTCTGCAGTGACACTAAAGCTTTCCACAACAGTGTCAGCAGGTTTACACAATTCAGTGGCAAAACTGTTATGTGGTTGACTTTTTGACAGATCATGTTATGGTCAAAGACAGAAGTAACTGAGGCAGATTATGCTGTGTATGATAGAGGGGAATGGGAAGAATGTAGGCCAAATAGCAAAGGGACAAAAATTCTAGGGAATTTATCAGTGCTTTATATCCTTAAAATGACTTTGAAAATTGACAAAAGCAGTAGGGAAAAATACAGCAAAGATGTGGCTGACACTGGCCCTTCAGTTGTTGACACAACTTCAGGTAGCTGAGGTAATTTACTTGCAGAAGTTTGTGGCAATTTGAGTAGGAAAGAGTGGCTGAACTGGGGTGGGATCGCAGTTCATGGCCTGTATTCACAGGCTGGCTGATGACTGGGGCAGATTTTGACTGTGAGTTGTGCCATGCACAGAGAATGGTTTGGCTCCCTGGACAGCTTATGCACCCTGCCCCAACAGCCACCTGCTGCCCTCTTTAGGGAGGAGGACCCTGGGCAAGATGCAGACTGATTTGAACTGTTTGGATCACACTGATATAAAATGCTCCTTTTCATAGTGAATATTGGATTGTCATCAGACTGATATAGCGTGACACCTTCAAGGCAGACATTTTTATAGTTACTGTTTAGAACAGGATTCCAGCCCTTCCTGGCATGTATGGAAAGTACTGCCATAGAGTTAAGAATCCTATATATCGCATACAAAAATCCTATGTGTCAGGATAAAAATGTCTTTTTATTTCATGGGTTTACTGACACCTTTTCTCTTATTAAATAGAAGCATTAGTTTTATTAACAGCATACATTCAAGCTGCTGTACTTTCATTTTAGACATTTCCCATTTTTTTGTGAAAAGATTCAATATATGTGAACTCAATAAAAACATGTACATTTGGTTTCACTGGTATTATTCCATTTTTTTTCTGAATGATTTTGAACTCATGCAAAGGTAAAAAGTTGAATTGGTGCTAGGATGTCAGAGGAACCATATTCTACCTAAATATTGTGCTCTTCTCCCCAGAAAACAAGGACAGAAGTTTGGATGATAAAACTGCATGGGACCATGTCTGAAAAATATAATATAGGGCACAGATGATATGTGCTAAGGATGAAAAAATGATGCACTGGGAAACACTGTTAATGTAAGGATATACATTTTTATTTTGTTTGAACTAGAGATGCAAGAATGTAATTTGATAATTATATAGCACAGGCTTCTCTTTTGCCAAGAAATTACAGCTGGTGAGACACCAGTGATGGTAGTGGAAACAATCCAATATAAAACAGGTGTAAAATGATAGTCTGGGCCATAGTTACTATGCAGTAAAACTTGAATCACTCTTCTTGGGCTTACAACACAGGTGTCAAATTAATCCTTGATAGTTTGCCAAAATCACGACTATGTCAGATTGTTGTCAAAGGGAATAAGGGGGCATAACCTCTAGTTTCAAACAAACAAACAACCAAACAAACAAATAAAAAAAAAAAGCAGTTACTTTCAAGAGTTCAAGAAATTATGATTAACCTTCATTATTTTAACTTAGGAAACAACTGAGTTTACTAGTTTTCTTAGTGTCCTGTCTAGCCAGCAAAGGGTGAGGCTCTCCTGTGCTTTCCCTAGCATTCAAGTGCTAGCCTGATCAAAGTATAGACAGGCAACTTCTCAAAAGCTCAAAGTAGTGGTCAGTCTTCTGCAGAGAATTAGGAAGAGCCAAAAGACCTGCAAAATCACTGCAAACTGCAGAAAAGAGAGGAGACTAAGGATACGATGCCTCGTAAAAATGATCTGATTTAGTGGTGAACATGAAAAAAAAGCAGTTCACCTAGTGGCTTGTTCTGATCTGAAGATGGACTCCCGTCTGTCACCTTGTGTCCTAGCCACATCAGCTCTGTTTGGTCACAAGAAAAAAACACACAACAAAACAAACCAAAGAATTTGCTGAGAATAACATGGAGAATAACAAACATTCCTGGTATTTATGAGGTCTCTCTCTTGCCATTTAGGGAGGAAAAAGTGGTAATACAAGTGTTTCTAAACAAGGAGACTAAGTAATGATACTGGTTCATACGGCAGCACCATTTCACAGCTCACTTACTGGATTTTATGACACAATATGCTGCATAACTTGAAACCATTCCCTTTGTACAGTGTGGAGGGGAATGAAATGCAAGCCTTAAGCCAAACCCTTTGGAACAATCTGTTTTTGAAATGGAAGTGAGGGAGATCACTGTGCTTACCAGCTACCCCTGTGCAACACATCAAGTACCAGCATCCCCTATTCAGAGTAAAAGAAGAGGAGAAGTTAAAAATCGAGACTAATTCATTAATGCTTTAGAACGACTGACTATTAAGTGTTCTTTTTAGAAGGAAAACAGCACCCAGGATGGGTATTCAGTATATCAGTTGGGGAATGGACTACCAGCTGGGGAATGGAACTGATATACAGGTTGTGCAGATAGGTTATGTGTCTCATCTCCAGAAGTGCGTTCAGCTACTTAACTCTCTTCAATATGAGTCTTAAATCCCTAAATCACTTCTTTCTTTATTTGCAGGGCTGACCACCATCCGATGATGATCTGTTCTGTTATCTTCAAATGTACTGTTGAATCCTTAAAATTTATTTTTCCTTCTCTAATGGTACTCATATTGGCTGAACGTGCATATCAGCTTCAGATTTAAGGAGTCTGAGGTGAAAACTTCAACGACCATACAATTTTTCTTACATAAACTAGTATGTGAAAAAGGTAAGGAAGGCTTGTTTAATGTGAAGTTAATTTTCCTGTGGACTATGTTTGTTCATTATTAGATGACATTACTGCATTGCTGCTACAGAAAGCCAAAGTCCTAGTAATTAAGAGCAGACAGTTCTTTACAATGGGCTGCAGAGCCAGCAGCAATTCATCAGTGACATTTGCAAATTGTAGCACTGTGTGCTCCTTCCACAAAAGGAACAGCTGCCTGCAGATAACATCAGTTCAGCAGCGATGGGTTCCCATTTGTTTTCTCTCTGCCTCTTGCTGTGGATTTGGGGAGCAGGTGAATATCAGCTGGCTCAATCTGCTCGACCTCCAGGGCTGGTCTTCTGGGAGGCACAGCTCGTGGGGCTGAGCAGCATTGCGCTTGTTTGCCTTGCTGATTTAGGCAAGCTTAGTCCAAAGGCTACTGCTCCTCACCTACATTTTAGCTCCGAGCTCTGGAGAGCTGTGGGAAAATAATTGCACATACATGTACAGACCTTTTGGGGAGTTCCATTGATTTACATTATTCATTATTGCAAATGCCTGCAGCCCTGGGATGAGCATTTGTTAGGGCTGAGGCCATAACCATTATATCGTTCAGTGGTGGCTGCCAAGGCAAAGAGAATTACTTAATGGGTGGTCTTTCCCGTCTTTTGCGTCTTAATAGATGTCACATAACATGACAGTGCACATTGTTATGTGGACTTCTACTGGTACTCTGTAGGTAGTTATGGTAGCCACATCTATGAAGATGCTTGCATGTTACACTCGTTCTTTCCAGCTTGGGGATAACATGGAAAATCAGAAAAGAAGACTTTGGTAGGAATGAGAGTTGCAACATGTGTGCTACTGGCAGTGAAAACTATTTTGTTCCTCAGATGGAACTGTACATATTTGGGATGGCATGCTTCACAGCAGGGGTTGTCCTCAAGACATGACAGCAGTGAATGTTTGAAGCAATTTGTGTAGAACAGAAAGTCCCAACCTTAGAGCAAATCTAGCCTGGTGCTATACGGCCCAGCAGAGGCAACAGTATCTCTCCCAATCCCCCGATTCTGTCACGTGAAGGGAATAGATGGTGAGTGGGGACCCTGGGTGCAGGTGAGCACATTCATCCCATGCTGAGTCTACTGGATGCTGAGAACATGTATGTTACTTGTCTTCAAATGCCACTGTTACTTGTCATCCAATGTTACTGCGCATTTTAACACTGGTAGCTTATTTCTTTAAACGTCTGGAAGGCTGAGGCCAGAGCAAACCAGTACTGAAGGCACAGAGCTTGATACCCCCAGGCAGCAGAGGATGCAAGGCAAGGGCTGGCACAGGGCAGCCCCAGTGCCACAGCTGCCTGCCTGCCTTCTGCCACGCTGCTGCAGTGCATCTTTGTAAACTGCAACTTAGTCAAGTGCTTCTGACGGAGCAGTACGGTATCCTGTGCTTTGAACACCCACTGTCAGTAATAGTTTGTCAGTGACTCCAGAGGAGTTCCGGTGACTCAGTTTCAGTGGAAACTAGCTAACTAACTGTTGCAACTATGATAAGCATCATTTTATGTGTGGTATCTGCTGGAACTTGCCACAGGTAGAGCTAACCAGCTCTACCCAATCATGAATAAGGAAAAAAAATCACAGTGAACTGCACTCAACCTGTAAAAACCCAATGCCAGTTATAACATATACACTGGTTTTGTGTGTGGAAGCAATAAATCATTCTGGATGAGGCATGCATTTTGTGCAAGTTTTCCCACAAAAAAAACCCCACAGTTACTTATATGGTCATGGAATAAAACTATTCCTGAGCTCTGGATACACTCTAGATGGGAGGAAGACTGCTCTGTGACTGGAGAAAATGCCACTGGAGTAAGAAAATAGGCTTCTTGGCAGTTATCCTAGTCTCAGACCTCCCATTGCATACTTGGGCTGAACCACTGACTGGGGATGCCCCTGATTACATGGTTCACAGCATGAATTTAAAGACACCTTGGGAATGCCCCCAACAACATGCTGACCTGAAAGACACCTTAATTTTTTATCAGTGTGAGGAGGAACTCCCAGGCTGTAACAGGAAATGATCAGCCCACGAGGATGATCCTGGAGATAGCGAAAGCAAAAGTATTTAAAGAGAGCCCTAGAAACTGAAAAGTAAGAGGATGTGTGGGAGAAAGCCACCTTGCAAAAAGTCTTATCTGTGGTAATCTCTGTAAATAATTCCTTTAAATGTTTGCTGTTTAGGAGAAGATGCTTACAATTAATATTTGAATCTTAATGTTGAGAAATATCTCAGCTTAAAGAGTAGCACTAATGTGACATTCAGAGGAAAGTGAGATACATTTTAGTTTCTTGTAAGAACAACTATATTTTTCTAGTAATGCCTAACTTCCTGTCCCTGTGCATTTAGTGATAGCAATGTTGTACTCTGGGCTTACTGTATTACAGCAAGCTATTGTGGTGGCTCAATAAAAAAATGTTAGTCTTTAGTAACAGGATGCTAATTCTGACTCAGATAAAAAGTAATCTCTCAAATGTGTTTACCACAAGCTTTAGAAAACTCACATGTCCAAAATTTACTCTGCCTTTTACCTATATAAATATGTGTATGTGAGACACACCACTGAGGTGCACCACTAGGGTTTTGAACAGGGGATTTTAAGAGGAGTAAGAAAGAAGCACTTTAAAGTTGTGATAAAGAAAGCAACTGTGTAATCCACAGCTCTCAAATGTGGACTAAATGTACTAGGAAACACCAAACAACTGGTTTTCATCACTCCCTTGTGCTGGAAGAAGGGAGTTGGCATGGCACTCATCCTATGAATCCTCCAAAATCCATAGGGATCCTTTCCTTGTGAATCTGAACAACACGAGGCTGTGGGTGGACTGTGTGTGCTGTGGCTGGTGCCTGAGTTAGATCACATACAGCTGCTGGAAAACCCTGATTTCTATCTTGAGTTAAATCTGGCTCCTTTGGTGAGCCTCAGCACTTGGCATGGGCTCAAGGGACTTCCTATGGGAAGGGACAAACCCTGCCTGGGTGCTGTCAGGCTGGCAGCTTTCCCAGGATCTTTTAACTTCATTTTATGTGAGTGAATGTCCTAATAAATACATGCAGATATGCATATCCTGATCCGCCCTACCCTCCCTGCCCCAGGTCAGTTTCAAGATTTTTAGAGGGAAATATTGACAATGTCTTCGTAAGCATCAAAATTTAGGGTTTTCTTCCTGCAAGTTTGCTTTCATTTCTCCAGAAACCAGGGCAAAACAGAAGAAAGAGAGAAAGAGAGAAAGAGAGAAAGAAAGAGAGAGAGAGAAAGAGAGAAAGAAAGAGAGAAAGAAAGAGAGGAAAAAAGAGAGAGAGAAAGAGAGAAAGAGAGAAAGAGAGAAAGAAAGAAAGAAAGAAAGAAAGAAAGAAAGAAAGAAAGAAAGAAAGAAAGAAAGAAAGAAAGAAAGAAAGAAAGAAAGAAAGAAAGAAAGAAAGAAAGAAAACTAGCATAGAGTTCTCCCAACCTGTGCAATACTTGGAATTGCTCTCCTTGATGGTTTTGTCAGACACAAGAACTTTTGTCTGCATTGTCCCAACACTGTTGCAATGTTGTTTTTTTCCTCTTGTCTTTTTTCTTTTTTTTTTTAAATTTTCTTCTTTCTTTTCCCCCTGCAGCCCTGCAGAAGCTTAAGCACAACTGGGAGAAACTACATTACTACAGCAGTTATTGAGGTGTAAGTGAAGGAGAGGAAAAGGGAAGGTGGGGCAAGTGAAGAAGAAAAGACACAAACTCTGTCCTGGACAGTTTGTGCCTGTCACTGATCATCCCATCATTTGCAGTGGGCCCTGGTCACCAAGCCTGTTGGCTGCATTTCACATTTCATGGTTGGCACAGTTTTGTCCCTATGCTCGTATGCCACTCTGATGCAGCTGGGCTCTAAATGATAGCTTTTTTATTCATAATGTTATTGATATATGTATGCTTGCAAGGCAGTGTGTGTATGTATTTAGTGAGGTGGTGTCTGCAGCTGAGCAGAGGAGGGACGGAAGGAGGAAGGTCTTGTGATTATGGCACTCCACTGACACTTGAAAGAGCTCTGCTTTGCTGATGCTTGACCTTATGAGCTGTGCTGATTCAACAGAGCTCCCAGAAATGCCCTTTGCCTGCAATGTGTGCTGGATTATGCCGCTGCTCTGCAGACAGCAGGTCAGACTGCAGCTGGGTTTGGCCCAATGAGAATTACAGTTAGGGAGGCTGGAGCACTGGCTGGGGGACCTGCCTTGGGAGCTGCCTTGCTGTCCCAGAGCTGTGGTGGCAGTCTCAGCTAGAGCACAGGAGGAGGCAAAGGTAACACAGGCTGTTGTGAGGGTGGGGGAGTGCATATCCTGAGGCACTGTCACGATGCCTGTATACAGCCTGGAGGAGCAGAACAGAAACTCTGGAAAACCTGTGGTGGTGAGAAAGGGAGATGGCATGCATACACTTAGTAAAACGCTTGGGGAATGTCAGGTACAGAAGCTCCAACATTACCTAAATACAGCCATATAAATACATAATGATTTAAAGAACTCCATGAGCAATGATTTTTCATTAATTACTATTACAGATCACTTAGCCAACTTTGCTTCAATCTTAGCAATCTTTGTTTTAAGAATGAATGACTGTATACCTCTGGGAATTCCCTCTTTTTCTACAGAGCTTTACTGACATTTCCTTCAGCCGCTCAGTGTGTCGCTCCTCCAGTTGCTCCATGTACTTTTCCATGAACTTGAAAGTCTTGCTTGGCGATAGCTTTGGTCGAGCAAGGTCCCTCTCCAGGGCCTCAGGCCTTGCAATGGTAGAGGCTTGCAGCTTGTTGGGTGGAGCATTCCATGATGGGTTGCATTAGCTGCTTTTGTAGCATGCCACACCCTGTCTAGTCCAGTGAGGACAGTCAAAGCTGAGGGCCCTGTATGGCAGCTTCTGACACTGTAACACTTTCTGTGTTGCTCAGGAGACAATGATATCACATTAGTTTGTGCACATCAGAAATTGCAGACTGGGGTCTCACTAGGCAGTGGGTGCAAGCTTTTGGTGTTCCGTTGGTGGGGGTCCGTATACTGATGTCTCAGTTACCAATTATTTTCTGCAACTGGAAGATACTGCTATTTTTTAGCTCAGTTGTATCCCTCTTTAAATACGAGTAATGCAAATACTCAGCAGGCTTTGCTGGGATTTCCAGATTAGTGTTAATGCTTTTCTCAGGGGGTGTAGTTTTCCAGGGTGGGTGAGGGAAGATCTGTTAGTGCAGAGTTTCTCTTAAGTCATTTTATGGAGACAGGATTGAAACTAGGTGAAGGTTCATACTGTGGCCAGGGCTTCTCTCCTGGTGTCAATGTGGGTGAGTCATCCGTGCTATCAGGGTATTGTGTAGGATCTTGGATATGCTCAAATTTACCAACAGGTGGTCATGAATCTTACCCCAGGTAGGCAAGAGAGAAGTTTTTAGCTGCCTGATGGTCCCCTGAAGAGGAGGACCAGTTGCAGGGGAAACTGCGGATGCCAAATAGCTTCTGCTGGCCAAGGGCTAAGCCCCACGATGGGGGCTGTAGAGCACGGTGAGGAGCACACCTACCCCATGGGGTGGGCATGTGCAGATTGTGCCTCCTTTTTGCAAGTAAGGTGGTGCAAGTGAAGGCAGCAGGGCCCCAGAATAGATGATTTGGTCTGGGTTGCATTTGCTTTTGTAAGGATGCTCAGACTTTAAAGCAGCTTGTATCATGTGTAACGATACTGTTCTCAAACACTTTGTGTTTAGCCATGGTGAACTGATTAGAAAACTGAAGAGAGGCTTGAGGAGACAGATTGCAAGAGGAAAGAGCAGTAAGGGAAGGTGTGTTCACACTAAGAAGGCAAAGGCAGTGACACTGACAGAAAAGCAAATGCATGGAGCACCAAGGGAGCAGCTGTGGTCATGACAAACAAGGAGACTTTTCCATATCTAATTTGGATAATATAGAAATTTCCCTCTTTTCACTGCTCCTTTTAGTGTTCCTGAGCCTTCCCATTTGCGCAGTGAACTCAAAACAAGTGTGAGGGTGGTGGACAGTACTGTCCCCATGAGGGGGATCACAGTAGGAGTTGGAGAAAGGACAGCTTCCATGGAAAAACACAGACTTTGAGCTTTAATAATGGAAAGGTGGAGATCACATGGGTGTGGATAAAAGGAGTTGCATAAGATAGAAGTGTGTCATGCTGCTAGGTTGTGTGTAAGGAAAATGACTGCAGCGTCTATCTTCTTCCATAGTGGGAAGCATGGGGAACGTGCACATCAGAGTGGCCAGAGAAGCCCATGATGGAGATGGGGAAGAAGGAGGTTTCTGGATGACAGGCTTAGCAGCAGAGTGATGGAGAGGTCCTTGCATTTACCTGTAAAAGTTAGAACAGTGGCCAGACCCCTCAGGGAAGACATTAGAGAGAGATTTGGAAAGGAAGGGTGAGGCAGGTTAATGACTCATCACTGAAGAGATGATAGATCACAGCAAAGCATTCCTATCCTACACAGATAGCATTTGCCATGGCCTTGGCATCTCTCCTCAGGGCTGGGGCTGCCCCACTGCTGTGGGGAGCGTGTGCACAGGGGACTTTCCCTCCCAGGGGGTGGCTGTATGACTGGAGCCAAGGGGAGGCAGGAAAATCCTGACCACCTGTCTATCCATCCCAAAGCACCCCATGCTTGCTTCCTTAGTGTAAAGGGGTGGAATGTGCAGTGTAGATGCAGAGCACTGGGGAGGGTCAAGCAATGAATTTGAACAGTAAGGTGGTGTAGTCTCCAGTCTATCATTTGGAGTTTGATGTCCTCAGGGTGTCCTCCACACGAGCCTTGGGCTGTGCAAATTCCTGTGAAAATAGAACAACGAAGGGAAGGCTGGGGTGTGTGTGCGCACACAGCGTAAGGCAGCAGGCTGTGTTCAGAGCTGCTGAAAGCAGCTTCCCTGGGAGTAGAAACTTTGTAAAGTTTTCTGTGCAGTTGATATCTGTTCATGAGTTAGTGCAATAGTAGTTTTTTGTGATTTGGTTTGTGTGTGTGTGTGTTTTGTGGTTTGTTGTTCTGTTTTTTTTTTTTTTTTAAAGCAGATGAGGAAAAGCTTGTATAATCTGCAGTCTATAGATTGCTTTGCCAGGTGTCGTGTGCTCCTAGGCAACAGAGTGACTTGAGCATCAGGCACAACTTTCTGCTAGCTGATATATTAATTGTAAATTAACCTTAAAAAGGGAGTGTGGTTGGCAAGGAATGGTCCTGGTTTGGTCACATCCTGATTTTACCAAGTTGCCAGCACTGGTATGGACTGAGGAGCACCTTAATAAAGCAGGCAGCCTCCTCTGCTTTGTTTTCCAAAATGTTTCTGTATCAAGAACATTTTTTAAGCAAAATGCCTGCTTGAGTCAGGCCTCCAAGAGCCAAGCATTCATCATCTAGTTTTACCCATAGGCACTATTAGTTATAGCCTCTTGGATCTTGTATTAACTAATAAAGAAGGACTGCTTGGAGACATTAGGGTTGGGAATAGCCTGGGTGACAGTGATCATGATATGATAGAATTTAATATTAAACAAGGGGGAACTAGAGCAGTAAGTAGGACTGCAACTCTGGACTTCCGCAGGGCTGACTTTGAACTCTTCAAAGATCTACTTGCTGGAATCCCATGGGCTAGTACCCTGGAGGGTAAAGGAGCCCAAGAAAGTTGGTTAATTTTTAAAAAACAGTTTCTTCAGGCCCAGGATAGATGTATTCCTTTGGGAAAAAAATCTGGAAGGCACACTAGGAGACCCACATGGATGAGCAGGGAGCTTCTGAAGGAGATTTCAAGGAAGAAAGAACTATACAGTTCATGGAAAAAAGGACTGGTCGGTTGGGAAAATTATAGAGAAGTAGTCAGGGCATGTAGGAAGGCAATAAGGAAGGCCAAAGCCCTCTTAGAGCTTAAGTTGGTGAGTAAGGTAAAAGAGAATAAGAAAAGTTTCTTGAAATACATAAGTGTCAAGAGGAAGAACAAGGAAAATGGGGGCCACTGCTGAATGAGAAAGCAGTCTTAATAACCGAGAATGCAGAGAAGGCAGAGTTGCTCAACACCTCCTTTGCTTCAGTCTTTTCTTCTAAGACCAGCCCCTGTGAACTCCAGTCCCTGGTTGAAGGGGAGAAAGCCTGGGGTAAGGATGACTCTCTGCTGGTCAGTGAAGACTGGGTTAAGGACCAGTTACATAAGTTGAATATACATAAGTCCATGGGCCCTGATGAGATGCACCCAAGAGTGCTGAGAGAATTGGCTGATGTTATTGCCCTGCCGCTCTCCATCATTTTTGCAAAGTCATGGCAAATGGGAGAGGTGCCGGAGGACTGGAGGAAAGCCAATGTCACTCCAGTCTTCAAAAAGGGCAGGAAAGAGATTCCAGAAAACTATAGACCAGTCAGTCTTACCTCCATCCCTGGAAAGATAATGGAGAGGCTCATTCTGGAGGTTATCTCTAGGCACATGGAAGATAAGAAGGTTATCAGGAGTAGTCATGGATTTACCAAGGGGAAGTCATGCTTGACTAATCTAATAGCCTTCTGTGATATTGTAACTGGATGGCTAGATGCAGGGAGACCAGTGGATATAGTCTATCTTGACCTTAGCAAGGCTTTTGACACAGTCTCCCATAACATCCTTGTGGAGAAGCTCGGGAACTATGGGATAGAAGAGCAGGTAGTAAGATGGATTAGTAACTGGTTGGACAATAGAGTCCAGAGAGTGGTGGTCAATGGTGCCAAATCCATCTGGAGAGCTGTAACCAGTGGAGTCCCCCAGGGATCAGTGCTGGGTCCAGTCCTGTTCAACATCTTTATCAATGACATTGATGACAGGACAGAGTGTCTGCTCAGCAAGTTTGCTGGTGACACAAAACTGGGAGGATCGGCAGATACAACTGAAAGCTGTGCAGCCATCCAGCGAGACTTGGACATGTTGGAGAACTGGGCAGGGCAGAACCAAATGAGGTTTAACAAGGATAAATGTAGAGTCCTGCATCTAGGTAAGAATAATAAATTACACCAGTACAGACTGGGAGGTGATCTGCTGGAGAGCAGTCTTGTGGAGAAAGACTTGGGAGTCCTGGTGGACAACAAGTTCTCCATGGAGCAGCAATGTGCCCTTGTGGCCAGGAAGGCCAATGGTATCCTGGGGTGTACCAAGAGGATTGTGTCCAGCAGACTGAGGGAGGTTCTCCTCCCCCTCTACTCTGCACTGGTGAGACCTCACCTGGAGTATTGTGTCCAGTTCTGGGCTCCCCAGATCAAGAGAGACAGGGATCTGCTTGAGAGAGTCCAACGGAGGGCTACAAGGATGATGAAGGGACTGGAGCACATGCCTTATGAGGAGAGGCTGAGACACCTGGGGCTCTTCAGTCTGGAAAAGAGAAGACTGAGAGGGGATTTGATAAATATTTATAAATATATGAGGGCTAAGTGTCAAGAGGAAAGGGACAGCCTCTTCTCACTCATGCCTTGTGATAGGACTAGGGGGAATGGATATAAGCTGGAGCACAAGAGGTTCCACCTTAACATGAGGAAGAACTTCTTTACAGTAAGGGTCACAGAGCACTGGAACAGGCTGCCCAGAGAGGTTGTGGAGTCTTCTTCTCTGGAGATTTTCAAAACTCACCTGGATGCGTTCCTGAGTGACTTGTGTTAGGGTAGATTAGGTTGTAGGGTAGATTAGGTTGTAGGGTAGATTATATGATCCTGCCCTGGCAGGGGGGTTGAACTCGAAGATCTCCAAGGTCCCTTTCAACCCCCAACACTCTGTGATTCTGTGATTCTGTAATAGCTGGAAACACTAGCAATTTAATAATAAATAAAAGTTCCTGTGATCAAGTTCTAAAAAGCACTGTAATTTTCTCCAGAACACTTTGGTGAAATATTATTTTCCATCAGAACATACCTACCTGTTTCAAAGTTAGCATGTCTTCACCTTCTTTGTTTTCATACAATAACGTTGTAAAAATAAACAAATTCTGCATGCATAGGTATGCTTGACTGTAGCCAATATTTTGCAGTCCCTATAGAGTTAGAATAACGTAAATAAACTTCTACTGTTAGGCAAACAATGGCTTGGTGAAACATTTGTAAGTGAGCTGAATCTTCAATGCTAAGAAATGTTGGTCCAAGGACTGATTTTAAGATATAGTTTCTTATGTAATTACTTTAATGAAAGGAAACTATGGGTTTCAGCTGAAGACTAAGCTTTTATCCACACTAGACAACACTGGAGTATTGTCTTCAGTATTAAAGGGCACTCAGTTCAGTGATGCAAAATATTCCAGATGTGCTAAAGGTCATTTTGAGCTTCTTTGTTCAATATTCAGACTTACCTTAAAATGTACATACCCAGAAGGTATAACTCAGAGCAAAACCAATAAAAATTCCTAGGAGGCCAGCTGAGTGATGATTTGAAGAGGCTAATTAATATTTCTTTAGAAGGACACTTTTTTTTTTCCCCCTGCAGTGGTAGAGTAGTGGGATATCAATACAGAATCATGGACTTCATTTTTCTGTGGAAACTCTGGTCATCACCCATAAAATAAAAGATGTTTTGTGATAGTTCTGAGATTGTAATTAATAATATATATATATTTTTGGGTTTTTTTAAGGGATCTCAACAGATAACATGTGTATCCATGCGTGAGGTTCTAAATTCTACATTTCAGAGAAAATTGAAAAATAACAGTAGTAGGGCTCCCATTTCCCTTCTTTGAACATCTACTGATGGTTTGAGGTAAGAGTTCACTTAAATGACTCACAGGAGTGCGTATGTCTGAATCCATTGTTACAGGGTGTTTACACAGACCTGGCCATAACTGCAGTATTGATTTGCACCTGCTTCTTCCCTTAAAGCTGTCTATATATAACTCAGAGACTGGGGAAGCCACTTTGTTTAAGTAAAAGCTTAGATTCCAGGCCTTAGGAATGTCCAGGTACATGAAAACAAAATTCACTTGTGCCTTTGTTTTGACCAACAAAGGTATCACAGCCAGCCTCTTTTCCACAAAATCATTACAAAATCTGTAACAGTGGAGTAAACAGCAGAGGTATTAATGCCCTCCACTCCTCTTTTTTTTAAACCCTTGTAATGCATGGGTCTGTGTAGCAAAGGTGATATTACTAAAACTCTTGCAAAAACTCCTGCTCTAGGTCAGGCTCCAAGTAGCATGCTGCATTAAAGCTTAATATCTTCTCCACTTGCTTTTCTTGCCATGCAACTCCCTTTCACTTTTATTTATAGGTTTGGACAGTGGTACCTGCACTACTTTCCATCTGAGGTGGGCTATGCCATACTTGGCCTTTTGTCTACTCTGTTAAAATGTCTCAGTAATATGACACGATGATATTGTTAGATGTTGGCAGGGAGGCTGTTCCATGACTCTTCCAGACATTGACAAGGATGTCATAGGTAAACCAAATGACTACATAATTGATTTCAAGTAAATACATAATTACTCTTCTTATACAATTGTTAGGTTATAGTAGCTCATTATCAATGAGGTGTTAGTTTACAAAGAAAATCTACCTGGCTTTATACTTAGACTCCACCTTTGAATTAATTACTTTGGCTGTGACACTGACAGGTTAAATACTCAGAGACCTGCTGAAATGCGATTTGCTGCAAAATGGAACAAATGAAGACCCAATTAATTTTGAGATCAGGAGTTAAACTGCTCTTGATCCCACTTCTAGGTACAGACTTGGACATAGTTTCTCCCCCACAGTGTTGTGGAGTCAGGTCAGAGGTGGTGTGCTTTGCTGGCAGAGGTCTAGGTGAGTGTCTCTGACAGTTTTAAGTGTCTGCTGCTGGAGTAGTGCAGCAGCAGTGTTTTAATCCCATTTTCCTGCTCTTCTCAATGCTCAGTTGAAATTGTGACATATTCTACCATTCATGCAATTCTCTCACATGTAGTTACATAAATACAATTTTCCTATGCTTGATATTTCACATAGCTGTAGAAGAGCATGGGTACAAAAGTGTTAGTGACTCAGCATCCCTGCAAAATCTCCGTTTTCTTTGAGGTAGTGTCTGCTCTTTTCTGTTGGTTCATCTGTGTTGTTCCACAGCAAGGACAACCAGCAGAAACACTGCTGTGTTCCAGCATATGCTGCTTTAGTGGGAGTTTCCAGTTCCTTTGCAATAAGTTTTTCTCCTGGAACAGAAAGTGTACATGTTGGTCTTTCTTATTTATTTGCAGCCCATTTTTACTGGTATCTCAACAGCACACAATAATAATCAGGTCATCAGGAAAAAAAAGTCCTTTGTGATTTTTCTTCATCTGGGAGAATTTAAATTGAATACAATATATTGCTGCATTGATAAATTTTTATGCATATTAAGCCAAAAATCTGAGGGTTGGTTTTTTTGGACCTGGCTCCCCAGGATGCCAGAAGCATGCTTTATGTGTAAAGCATGTGTGTGGCCCTGGTGTAGCCTCCCTGACTGCAGCTGAGGGTTACAGGAATGGCCTAGGAGGTGTTCTGGTGATAGAGCCATCATACTTGGGATGCTCAGGTGCTGGGATGCTTTTCTGTGACCCCACTTACCCAGTTTCCTGGGTAAGTAGTGAAGAAGCTGATGTGGAAAGCAGCAGTGTGCTGCTGACAGTCAGGGTCCCTGCAAAAGAGAAGAACTTTCAATGAACTGTCTCCCCACAGATAATTTTTGTTGCTTGCTTGTTGCAAAACAATCCCTGACTACTTGCAAAACTAGCTTATGGTGTATAGGGGTGGAAGTGTTTGACCTTGGATAAGATCTGCAGGGCCTGGAATGTAGTGCCTTGCTTAATATATTAATTTTTTCTTTCACATCCTGAAGAAAAGAAATACCTGTGATTGCTTATGGCTGCTGAGGGTTCCTGTTTATTTACTCCTACCAGCCTGTGTCTGTGAGAGAACCTGGTGACATCTTCACTTACTAAAGTATAATATTTTCAAAGGTCAAAAGTGTGGCAGCTTTACCTCAGGTTTCACTAGAGAGCAGTATTCCAAACCCTTATGGGGAGGGCAAAGGTTTCCGATCATTAAAGGAAAGAAGGAAAGAAACAATTTTAAAATAATGTCTCTAAGGGTAGGGGGGGAAAAAAAAAAATCTGCTCTTAACTTGATGTACTCATTAGAAATGATAAGTAACACTAATGAGAAAATAAGAAATGCATCATATAGTGCATTGTGTAACACCTGTCAACAGACGGGCGGTCATGCCTATTCCCTCTCCTTGAGTGGTCTGCCTGGGTATAGTTTACTTTCTGGTGAGAGAATTTAAGCAGGAAAAGTTAACTGTCTTGTGGAAGCAAACATGCTTAGCTCCTTCTCTAGGGCATGCTTAAGTTGTGCTCTGACTTTTCATGCAAGAAAGAGAGCTAACAAAGTAGCATCAATGAAACAACATCATACTTCACCTTAGCATTAAAACCTGTGACGAAGGGGACAGATATTCTGCTGTCTTTTGCTTTGCTGTTAAAGAGGTTGTAAAGCTTAGTCTGGAAGATTATTCTGGGGTAGGAGACAGAGGCATCATGAGGACAGAGGACAGCAGAGAAGGGCTGCAGATGACAGCCCATCCCTTCCTGGAGGCGTTGGTGTGACCAGTGTGAGGGTGCATTTCCCAGGAGCTGCCTGCTGGAAAGCACTTCCAGCAGTGGCTGCTACAGCAATAGCATTTTGCAGATTTTGGCAGTCTTATGCCATAGGAGGCCTGGGTGAGGTTGACTTAAATAGCTAATGTATGTACTCCCTAGAACAGACACAGGCCCAAACAATTCCTTTTTCTGCCAAGGTCCCTGACTGCCTGACTCTCCTAATGATTTTTTTTTTATTTCTGTGCCTTCTTTGATTAAGTTCTGCTGCTGAGACTTTTCTCAGCTCTTTAACCAGCCAGTCAGACTTTCAACTTCTTCTGTAAGCAGCCTTTGAGATATGCCTGAAAAAATACTTACAGACAGGGAGAGCAGACCCTTGGCTGGAATGAATAAGCGTATTTCTGTTAGTTCAAGTGGACTTTGGTCATTTGAGGCTAGCTGAGGATGTTGCTTGGCATTTTCTCCCCTAACAAGTTGGTCTCTCTTATACCTCTTGCTCATGCCAAGTAATGGGCAAGTCCCATCAACAAAGAGACTGAGGGGAGAAGTGGTGCTGGGGCTGAACTGTACTGCGAGGTAGTGTGGCACACCACACAGCTCTCCCTAGGGTGCCTTTTCTAAGGAAAAAGGAGTTAAGTTTCCCCATCTGTAAACTTTACCCTTGCAAAAGTTCTGGTTTCCCACACAAAAGGAAATGAATGAAATGAATAAACCACTGGTGTCATGGCTGAGGAAGAGCAGGAAGTGGTGTTGCTAGAAACCTGATGAGAGATAACAACAGATGAGTAGAGGGATTGAGACAGGCATGTTTAGTGATATGCTGGTTTTACTATTTCAGTGAGTGGAACAGCATCTTGCTGATGTGCTTCTCATGCTGCACTCATCTCTGTGGTATCTGGGTGCTTCTCTGCCCTTTCTGCAGGCTTAGGAGAGTCCCTCTGTGAAAAGGAGAGTTGATCTATGTTGACTGAAACTTAAAGGAAAGAAGGATGTTAAATCATTCTGGGGCTACTTACTGTGGCTGTGGGCTGGTGTAAACCTGGTAGTACTACTGCAATGAACCATGCTCTACTCTGCAGCTGTTTCCATTCTGGTCACAATTTATGCAGGTCATGTAGAAAGTTGTATTTTGTGTTAATCACTGACTTGTGAAGAACACTTGGCCAGGGGATTTTCTTTTTCTTTTTCTCTCTCTTTTTTTTTTTTTCCCCCCAAGCTGAAAATAGCTGTGGCTATATTAGGGCTGTGTAAACTTTCTCAGATTTCTCTCTTCTGTAAAAATCAATTCCTTTGGTTTGTTTGTCTGCAGCTGTTAGGAAGGCACTCCTTGCCATGGATTTAGTGGTTTGCCTGAATAAGCCAACAGGGCAGGACACAGACGTTCACAGTAGTGCTTTACTGAGCAAGAATGCTGTGGAGGAGAAGAGAAGAGAGGAGTAAAGATGCAAGGTTTCCAAAAGTGGCCTTTCTGGATAGACCTATCATCCCCAGAGAGTACGACCAAATGGGTCTGTATTTTCAGGCTGACAGTCTTGCAGAATGGACTTTGCTTTGCTAGCAGACAGTTTTACAGACTGTAACATGGGATATTGCACAGTCTCTGAATATTACTCATTGGGAACAGATTTTGTGTTTGTTTCTTAATAACACTGCAGTTCACCCAGATTACATAAAAATCAGGGATGTCTCACAGTCTCATCCAAAGCTGTTGCATCTGAGCTCTGCAGCAACAGAAGCTTCTGCAGAGAAGCAAAACCTTCAAAATTGTCATTTGGGACACAGAGACTGAAAATCCAAACCAGGCATAATTTTCTATATAAAATTTCTGCAAACCCTAAGGAATTTAGTATGGATTGATAGTTTCTGTGACGTGTGAGTTTGAGCTCAATGAAAATGTTTTTAAACAACCCCCAAAATTCGAGACTAGCACAATGTTAAGTAAACAACATGTCTTTTCCATTTTTTGTTGTATTTTTTTTTGCTATTTCAGACAGAAACATTGGAGTGAAGGTTAAAAAATCTCTCAGAACATACCAAACAATCATAATCTAATCGCAGTGGAATGGCTGGGTAGGGATGTTCATCAGCTGCTAAACAAATCGAACAGCACCTTCACTTGCACTTCCAAATAAAAATGTTATAGACCCAGAGATCTTGTCTAAATGACATAAAAGGATTTTTTTTTGGTACAAATGAGCAAAACAAGGCTAAACTCCCCA
The DNA here is from genome assembly GCA_025345505.1 of Todiramphus chloris collaris. Lineage (NCBI taxonomy): Eukaryota > Metazoa > Chordata > Aves > Coraciiformes > Alcedinidae > Todiramphus > Todiramphus chloris. Next base: position 32,093,410 of record JANVCC010010406.1, read on the forward strand.
ATAAAATTTAGAGATTGTAAAAACAAACACACAGCTTCAGTACACTGTGTTATTTTTCCATTTTCTTCATTACACACATACCTATCATTCTTGACTCTACATAACTAATGGATATCTGCATTTGTTTTTCTCAGATAGATTTCTGTTCAATATGATCTGCTGCACTGTGTAAGTCATCAGGACGGCATTTGTTGTTCTTCAGATACCCCCCTGGTCCTTTTCCTCTGGTCTGAGAAATTAAAATCTGGGAAAAATTCACATAACTGTCTAATTGTGGGGAGAAGTAGTTCTTGCAAAGTCACTTATGATCCCTAATAGAATGTAGTTCAAGTAATTTTTTTTGTGTCTTCCACTAGTGTGTAGTGGTTAGTCTAATGACATTTTCAAAACCTAACTGTTGCAAGCACTACCTACTATGATGATGATATTCTTTCAGGACTTCTTGAGCCCATGACATTCATAAATATGCATTTGCACTTGCAGATGAAATGTTCATGGCTTAATGGTAGCCCTGTCTATGTTTAGAGTGGAGTTCATGTCTGCATATATTTATGTAAACGAGTTGTGGATATTTTAATTTTAAAAAGTAATTTTGGATAGTGCTTTTCTCATCAGTCAAAGCACTGATTTTATATTGGTCTGAGAGCCTCTCTCCCCCATCATGGCGACATTTGATAGACACAAAACGTTCAGATGATGTAGAGTACTTCACAAGAGGTTTTAGGGGTGCAGGGGAACATGCTGAGATGACACCTCTCTACATGGGTGGCTGCTGGGGGCTCTTTCCTTTACTAGTGAGAGGACTGGGTGGCAGGTGGAGTGTCCAGAAGTATGGCTGTGAGCACACACTGCTTCCTCCCATGGGGTGCTGCCTGAGTGCTGAGCCAGCCTGCTGTCCTGCTTTGTGAGTAGCTTGGCATCCCATCCTGTGTGTCCTGCCCTGGGGAAGCAGTGCACAGTTTATGCCATTCCCAAAGTTTCAGGTGCCCATCTGCCCTTTTGTGCTTCTGATGCACTGGGAAAAGCCAGGTGAGTGCTGTGGTGCAAAGTCCTTGGGACTGAGAAGCGGGACCTGCTGTGGTGACACAATTTGAAAGGTGCTGTTTTCTATGTTTTTCTTCTTTCCTAGGGGCTTTTGTAGAGGTTTGTATCAATTTTAACTGATTTAGCAGTCTTGAATTTATATAAACCATAATTAGTAAATCATCTCACCCTAGCAGGGCAGGCAGTATTATTGCAGCAGAAGAAACTGTGATGGTGAGGTGAAATGACTTGCTCAAGGTTAGAAAGACAGTGTCAATTCTGTCCCTGTATGAATTTGGTGACTGCAAACCACCTCTCCCAGTGAGGACAGCCAAGCAGAGATGGCATCTCTGTGTGAGCAACATTGACTTTCCAGCAGCAGGGCTGGGATCTGGGCTGAGTGTGTCCAAGTGATACACAGTGTTTCAAGCCCATTTTTTCAGGGGCTGACTTTCCTTGCTAACATGACCATCTCTATTTGATTGACTTTTAAACAAAAAGGGGAAAGGAGAATGGGGTTCTTTTCATCACATGAAGAAGCAAGTTTAAATCTTGGCAGAAAATGCCTCATACCTCAAACTCTGAAGATACTTAATATTGCAGCTGTATCAAGAGATTAGAGCAAATATTTTCTGGTAGTAAATGCCTGCTTAAGTGTGGTGTTATTACTCTGAATATTTTACCTTTTTTCTTTTGATCTGGAAAATGTAATTTCTCAGTGGTATAAACTTCAGTTATATGGAAGTCACTGGATTGATTGCCGGCTTACATTTATTGATTGAAATTTGTAGACCTGTTGAAAGTGTGGCTTGATTTATTTTGGTCTATATTGGTAAGATTTGCCTAGATAGCTACATTTGCAGTTGCCCTTTATTGAGTATACATTTAAAGGTACATTACCAGTATAGCTTGAATGGGGAAAAAGCACTTTTCTGGCAGCATCTATCAGTAACAAACAAATAGGTCTTCTGCTATTACAGGGTTGTCGTTGAAAATCACTCCCTTGCTGACACAATGGCACTGGCAAAAGCTTTGTTGCACAGTGTAGACCTGGCCTTTGTATCCCTTGCCTGCTGTGTGAAGCAGTAGATCAGCTTATATGACAGGGAAGCCAGTGAGACTTTAGCTCTGGCAGCTGTCAGATTTCTACTAGTTTTACTGGATCCAGCTGTCAGATAAAGGCAATTAATTATTCTTAAGTGGTTAAATGGCAACTGTAGTCATTTGTTGCACCTGCTGCATGAAGTTTTATGTTCCAGAAAAATACTTTAATTCATTTTTTTCTGTACAGCGTACATAAATCTGGACTGTGAAGTACTGCTGTGCTGTGTATTTGCCACAGTACTGGTGAAGCAGTGATCTTATGGAATCCTTATGGTGAGAACATGTCATAGAAGAAAGAAAAAGTTAGGTGGGGATACCTTAGCTTATTTCTTATTTTCTAATATAAGCATAGAGAACTATGTCTGAAACCTGTCTTGAATAGGAAAAGTGTAGTCTTTTCAGAAAATATCAGTAAGATCAGATCCCTTAGCCCATTGCTGGATCAGAGGCAGCAAGTCTAATTCAAGCACATTTTACGGGGGGCTTTCCTGAGAGGTGAAAAATGATCGACAGAGGTTTTCTGTTGTTTATTGCAGCTAGGTGAATACTTGAAGATTCTTAAAGTCTTCCCCTAGGAGATGACATTGCATTTGAGATTCTGTCTGCTTTTTCTGCTTGAATGTACCTGTTCACATCTGTTTTCTTTCTTAATACAGCCATCTGCATTTAAGAAGGAGCTCTTGCTCTGGGCAGGGTTAGAGCTCGAAGTTTTTTTCTAACAGTTTTTTTCTGCTTTTAGTTGTTGGTTGAATCCTGCTGCCCACCAGGTAGAGGTAGCAAACACAGTAGGGAGCTTTTCTGTGGGAAATGAGTGGCCATGGTGATGCCAGACAGCTTGTGCTCTTGGCTTTTTTTTGAAATACCAATTCCAAGTAGCTTCCTGCTAATTCCTTTGTTTTCTGAACCCTGACATGGAGTTCAATATACGTTATTTTCTCTTATCAGAGGTTTGTTAAAAGTCTCACTCTTTACAGGAACAAAGTGAAATAGGATCTCTTCCTGTGGACCATTTATGTTCGGACCTGTCAGCATTTGATAGGTTTCATACCTGGGAGCTCTGCTGCTTTGGAAGAGAACTGTGAGTTGACTTGGGGTCTGAGGGATCTTCACCGTCCTTGCCTGCACAAATAGCTTAGGGAGACTGTGCTCCTTGCTGGCGCATCTCAAGCAGGGCAGGGGTTGAGACTCCTCTCCCCCTTGTGTGCAACTTGCTGAAGGCGGTGGTGGGCTGTTGTCTTCCTGATACTGTTTTGTTGATGTGAGGTATGGGGGGAAGGGAAGGAGAAGGGAAGCTTCAGAAATAATAATAATAAAAAAAAAATCCCTCATCCCCCCCTAATATTTCACTTTTAATATCATTAAAGGTCTCATGGTTCTAGTTTATCTCCTGCTTTTTGAGAAATGACTGGTGTTTTGATGCTTATAGCTCTTGGTACTGTTACTCTGGTTTCTAGTGTTCTTTATGGCACATAATAAAACACGTAGAGTGATCATGTTTTCAATTTTAGTTCTCGTTTTCTTTTTTCACTGGTTAATCTAGCTACCTGTACGTGTATGTTATATTTCAGGTCTCTTCCAGAAATTCCTGCATAGTCTTCAATACATAGGCTAGGTTACATCCCAGTGGCACTGAAAGAAAAAACAATTTGTTGCTGCTTCCCATCCACGAAGAACAGGAGACCAGTGGTCATACTGACCTCCTAGTTCCTGTATTAGTGGTAAAAAAAAAATTTGTTTCTACCTTCCAGGACAGGCAGTTTAAAATAAAATATGTGTAAATAAGATCAGCAATGAATCAGCCTTGAAGGCCATGATTCAGCTGTGATGTCCTGTGCCTTTCAGGGTGTAGCCCCATGCTCTAGCTAGTCCTTTCCCTAGCTGCCAAGCCATGCTCACATGGGGGTGAGGGCAGTGCATATCTATGCATAGTGGCTGTGTCTATATCTGTAAGCTACACAGTGTAAGGAATGTTCCCAGGCACTGGAACCTGTCTATCTGTATTCTTTAATTGTTAAAACAGTCACACTTGCAGTTTCAGCCCCTGCCAGATAGTGCTCTCCTAGATATTTGCCAGGCACTTATTTAGAAGTTAACATGGGCCAGGGCCTGCATCCAGCAGACACTTTGCATCCAGCCAGCCTCTTCTGGAAAGAAGGAATGTTTAATAGTATGGATCCAGTGTTCTCTGTGCCAAAGAACAGTCATTCACATGCTCAATTTACATAAGTAGCTGCGTCTACCATGTTTTGCCCTTTCCTGATGGGTGAGGAAGCTAGATAAGTTGTCAGAATGAGTCCAGAGGTCTGACATTTCCTCCTGTAGCATGTCCTTTAGCAGGATTGCATGCACCACGGCTCTCTAATTGGTAAGTAATATTAAGCAAGAGCAGCTTAACTTCCTCATAAAATCCAAAATAAACTTCAGGTCTAAACAGCAGGCAGGAATAGGGGAGTGTTTGTTACCTTTATAGTCACCACAGCCATCGCTACTGGGCCTGGTGGAACACAGCAGACCTTTGGCACCTGCAAGAGATGCCTTTTGGAGGCCTTATGTGCAGTGGTTTTGTGGGGACCTTGCTGCAGGCCTTACCGTGCTGGCCTCTTAGAGCACAGTGGCAGTGCACAGGCACAGGAATAAGGCGAGCGGGACAATGGCTTTAGAGCAGACTGTTGCTATGATGGACATCCAGAAGGGGGAATGGGAATGTCAGAGAGTTCTAACTGCATCATTACCAACTACAGCATTTCCCGTGATAGTGCTACGTGGTTCCCTGCATGTGGGTGGACCCGCTGTCTTTCCTCCTTGTGCTCCTCTGCTGCTGGTTTGTTGATGGTAGTCTCTGATGGCCGCATTACACAGTGCAGTCATAGGCAGTCTATCTGCTTTAATGAATGTTGCTGCAGACCATCTTCCTGTGTCCTCTTCTGAACATGTTAATCAGACTGTTTCCCATCAGTGAAATGGCTTTCTTCTGAGTTTTCTCTTGCTCGACAGGGAGGGAGGATCTATGTATGCATCACATTCCCACCAGTTTACACTGGTGATAACACTCTGCCTAGTGGAATTTTGTTGGAGAGGGATAAATACGTGAAAATGCTGAAGAACTGAATGGCTCAGTCCTTCAGTTTGGATATTTTTGTGTGTGTGCATGCTCTGTCCATTACACAGTGTATAACTTGTGCAATAATTAAAGGAGTGACATCAAGAACAATGTAGCAATGAATGGTATGCCTCGTCCTTACAATTCAATTTACAGTATTTGCATTTTTTTTCAGAGGCTATGAAAAAAAAGAAGCAGAAAGCTGTTCTGGGTATTCCACTACTGTTAGAAAAATAAACAGCTTTCTCACTTCCTATCCATAACACACAGACAAAAGACCTGCAAAAAATGAAGATGTTTTCTTTGAGATGCATGTTTGTACCAGTCTAACTTTTTGGAGATCGAGCTATTTAAGTCGGATGGCTTTTGTCAGTATCATAGCAATGTATATAAATGACAGGAAAAAAAATATATCCTGAGCTGAGTTTACTTTTATAAAGTTTGTACACACAAGAAATAGTTTGAGTTGCAAAACTCTCGCAATTGGCATCTCTTTGTTCCCCAGTACATAAATCTTATTTTAATTAGAGATATATATTTGACACATCACAATTTTTTCATTCCATGTAACTTTAATATAAGTGTAAAACCTTGGGTTTTTGTAATACTTTGTTCTGAGAGCATATGCTTCATAGAGAAACATCTTTGTCTTAACTAATTTGTTATTTACTCTTTGTGATATTGTTTCAGTGTGCTTAGAAATGGTGTAAGGCATCACTAAGTTTTGACAGAACTTGATTTAAAAACCCCATACCTCTGTAAGAACAATTTACTTAATATGATAATAGACTTTTCACATTGGGTGATTATTATTATTTCTGCTTTATCACAGTTATCTGAATTTTCCCACCTATAGGAATGCCCAATCTCCTGCAAGTTAGGCAACATTACAGATAAACTCTGCTAGAAACAATAGCCTGTGAAAAGATTCCTTCTTAGGAAGTAGAGGAATGTGGATCTTCTCCCATATGGACTGAAGAAGGTTACCTTCAAATTCACTGGTTTATTACAGTCTGATTTTTTATAAAAGGATTTATTGTATCTAATCCAATATTTGTCTCTCTGTTTTCAGGTTTTTTTCTTCTCTTTTTCATTGTTCAGACAATTTAAAAAGACAGATTTATTTTTTTCTTTCATGTGTGTAATTTCCAGCCCCAACATCAAACTTTGGTCTTCAACGGTTGTCTTGCAGATGTCACTGGTATAGGGAGTGCAGATGACAGTGTTCCCCCCTCTGCTTTATTTTCATGGACTTGAGTGTCCCCTGTCAAGCAGTGGCCTTCCTAATGTGGGCATCACTTCATTGTTAGCATATAGAATCATAGAATGTTAGGGGTTGGAAGGGGCCTCTAGAGATCATTGAGTCCAACCCCCCTGGCAAAACAGGATCACCCAGGGCATGTTGCACAGGAACACATCCAGACAGGTTTTAAATGTCTCTAGAGAAGGAGACTCCACAACCTCTTTGGGCATCTTGTTCCAGTGCTCCCTCACTCTCACAGTAAAGAAGTTCCTCCTCATGTTGAGGTGGAACCGTCTATGCTCATTTATATGAGCATACACATTGTTTATACCCATTGTTCCTTGTCCTATTGCTGGGCACTACAGAAAAGAGATTGGCTCCTTCCATCTGACACCCACCCTTCAGATATTTATAGACATTAATAAGGTCTGCTGAAGCACTGACAAACACATCATCCAAACACTGACTCAGGGTGTACCCACTTACCATTTAGTTTTTATAGTATTCAGCTTCTGAGGTTGCCTAGTGCAGATAGGGAGTTAAGCTGTCTGTCTGTTCTGGGAATCCAGATACAGTACCATGTACATTCACCAGCCATTGAAATAGTGTGGTAAAGGACAGAGGAAAGCAGAAAGCTCACCTAGTGTGTCATGTTACAAGTCACCGGAGCAGTATGTTTGGCTTTGGTTTTGTTTTTCTTGAAACAAATATGCTTTCATTTGTTTGTCGACATCTACGTTCTAAGTAAAACTGTTTGAAGGGTTTTGAAAACTATTAAGACTGCTATTCCAGAAGGCTTTTATTCATAGCTCACTAAAAGCTTTATGGATGAAACTGCAATAAGCTACTAATGACTTTTCAGAATTCTCCTATGGCATTTTTCTTGGTAATATTTTCCTCATCTCTTTTTTCTTTCCACAGTGCAGCAGGTTATTCAAGGAAATTCCCTTTATGTTATCACCTTACTGTCCTTGAGGGATTGGCTCACGAAGTGCTCCTTGTTTTGGCTGTGCTGCAGTCTGGCACCTCTGGAGGTGCCTCCTCCAGAAGGAGGAGGCTGCTCAAAGGCATGGTGGTTTTCCCTCTATTTTAAGCATCATGATGTTCTGTGATAATAAAAGCCCAAACAGGATAAGGGGCAAATACCAGACAAGAAAAAAAAGCATCAGCTGGGAGAAAAACTGAAGATGAAAAGGTGAATTTAAGAGGTAGCAATTCCTGCCAGAAGAGATGGGCAGTGCACATGACCCACTTAGAGGTTAGATTTTATGGGCTGGAAAAGGCTTTAAAGGAAACATAATAAAAAGGAAAAAAAAAAAAAAAAAAAAGAGAAAAAGGCCTTGTTTGAATTCTAAGTCCCTCAAGCAGTAACCACATCCTCTGTCTCTCCAGCTGCTTTTCTTTAACTGCTCAGCCAGCGCAGCTCATATGGGCAGCGTTCATATGGGAGTGAGAATCTGTCACTTGGCCATGACAAGGAAGCACTTCCTCCTGACCTTTCTCTTTGTGTGTTTTCATAATTTATGGTTGCAGAGTTTGTTCAGCTGCGAAGTTGGGGTCCATGTGCCACCTTCCAGCCCTGTTATGTCTAAAATTTGTAGACCAAGGACAGGCCTGATGTATACCACTGCAAGCAGCCAGGACACCGAACATTGCCCTCCCCTTCCACCCACATGCTGTTAGGTGGTTTTAGTAATAAGATGAAGAAAAACAGCCCTTAGAGCTTGATTGTGTGCTGTCCTTGACTGGTAGATTAAGGGCATATGAAGAGCTTTCTCATTGCCAAAATTGTTTAAAAGCAGTATGCTACAACATCCTTTCTGCTCCCTTACAAGTGGTTGAGTACGGAAAGGAGCTGGGACCACAACCAGCCCCCAGGTGCAGGTGGCCTCAGGTCATGCGAAATGCTTTAAGAATGAGGAGCTTCGCCTGGGAAGAGAGGATCTGTTGGAGGCATCATCTCCTGGGCAGCCTCCCCTCACCCTAGCATCCTTCCTGGGAGCAGCAATGCAAATGCTGGGGCTTATACCTTCAGGGTTTCTATTCCAGGTATGTGAGAGAGCAGCACAAAATATTCCATAAGAAGGACAGGACCCAGCCCACTTGCAGTAGCAACAGCATTCTTCTGTTGAAGACAGGGCTTGCTCTAAGACTGGTGTCAGGCAATAGCAGAAGCTGGTGTTGTTTTGCCACCTTGCAGTCTGCAAATCTTCAGCAGGTAGTGTTTTGCAACTGAATTGCCTAAAGTTCTCCTATCCTTTGCTCTGCTGAAAACTGAATTAGCTATTCCACTGCAGTTAGCTTTTTGCTGGTGTTGCACAAATGTGTAATAATGCAACCTGACAAATTATCTCAAGGTTGACAAAATCAGATGACCATTTTTTCAACAAAATTGTGTGTGAATTTCACACACTAAAGCATATTTTAAAAAAAAAAAAAAAAAAAAAAGCACCTTGTAGTTTCCCCTTAGCTTTTTTAACTTCTTTAATAATTTTTCTCTTTATCTCCTTGTAATTTCCCCCCTTTTCTACTTTATTATCATCTTCAGTCTGATTATCTTCTTACATAACAGTTCTAGATATAGAAATAAGTAAAAGTTATTCCTGAGATGTCAAAAAACAGAGATTGAAATCAAAATATCCAGGGAACATATAAAGTAAGCTAAGTATTTCCCAAGGTTGGCTGTGTGATTGTCAGTTTAACTTTATAAGCACGTTAATTTTTGGAGCTGTTGTGTACATAAATTGCCAGCATTTGTGGGTGAGGGGAGGAGTGCCATTGCTCAAAGCCAATCTATTGGGCAATGTGTGCTGAAAAACCACCATAATGAATCACTCAAAGAGCTGGCAAGTTTACAAAGATGAGAAGGAGAGGCTTACTGCAAATATCAAAGAAGGAGCTTGCTGCTTAGATGAGACAAAAGAGACCCAGCTGGGAAGCTGGAGCTTGGAGGGTGCAAGCGGCAGATCTAATTGATGTGGCATTGCAAAAAGCTGAGTGCCTGCCCGAACAATGGCTCATGTATTGGTTGATGTCAGAAGAGTTGCATTGGTGCTAGCACCAGTGGGAAATACATAACAAATTTCTTCTCTTGTTGGGCTGATTAAAATCTCCAGAAAGCTGGATTTTCAATCCAGAGAAAATGGTATTATTTTTAGGGGAGCGGGGTGCAGCAGACAGTGTGAAAGCTTAGCAATATCTGCACAGGTTTTCCAAGCACTGCCAAAAAAATAAATCACTGTCATGGCCTCTGTACAGGGTAACCTTTATCTCATGTGTGCTTTTGTTAATATTGAGGGATGAAACAGAAACAAACCTCTGCATTCTCCTCTCTCTACCTATTGATTGTGTTACATGCATAAACAGGCAAAACAATGCTTAGAAAGTTGTCTGCACTTTGTCATTTCCTGTCTTGTGCAGGATCTGAGAAAATGTGCAACAGCTTTGACTGCAAGGGTCAGTTGCATATTTCTGGGAATACTGCTTCTGGTTTATAATGCAGCCCTCCTGAGTAGGTCAAGCAAAAACTTTTCTGATGGAGCAAATAGTTTGCAGACACATCTGTGATTAGAACTTACCTACTGCAATTTAAGGTTTTTCAATAAAGTGTGCGTGGCACAGATTTAATTTGAACAAATTAATACATGTTTTGGAAGATCGTCAATGTCAAAAATACTTCTGATAGAAAACTATTGTGCCGTTTTTCTTGTGAGATGTTTGCATGCGTAGTACAATAGTAGCTAAAAATTCAAAATGTGACCAACCTTCATAAATTAACAACATCCTGCAAACTTCTGCTTCTCACTGAGTCACCTTGATTTATTTTTTTTTATGTAGCAAGATCCTCTTTGATATTTGTACTAAAATCCACAAAACTCCAATAATATTTAGTCCTTCTGAGTAATCTTTCCACATAAGAGGGGATTTTTTCTTGTGGTTTTTCAATAGATACTCAGCTTGTTTTGGTTAAGCACCTCTGTAAGCTTTTTCTTTTAAGTCCGAGGGTTTTTTTTTTTCATGAGCTTGCAGGTGGTTTAGAAAACGTAGTGCTCTGCTTTTAACTTTCTTTTCTGGTCTATGATAAAAGAGGCTCTAGAATTTTTTTCTAAGTAGCTTTCTTATAACTAAGACGAGGCTTGTGTGAGAAATAAAGAACATCAAAGGCAAGAGGAAGTTAACTCAGGTGCATCATTGGCAGATTGTCTTGAGTATGAAAATTCCAGGCTACTACCAGTTGAAAATACTGTTTCATTTTCCCCTAATTTCATTAAAACATATAAAATGAAACTACTTAATCTCTGAAAAGTGTTGTGATGATGTTAAATTTACCTTAAAAATTGCAGTTTTGGAAAGTTCATTTGGGCATAGGGGTCAGGCGAGCTGCAAATTCTGGGATTTATTTAGTTAATCATCCTACAAAAAATGTGTGTATTTTGGGAGAAAAGATGGAGCAGGGAGATGAAACATACTAAAGCTCCACAGAAGCTGCCATTGTGCCGTGTTGGTTTGTTTACTGTGCTGCTCACTGCTGTCTGGTTATGTGCTCTGCATTTTTGGGCACCCTGGAGATTTATTTGACTTTCATTAACACTTAAGATACTCTTCACAAAATTACTATATTATAAAGATATGCACACAAAATTAGTTATGTAGATTCTTTTCACATGAAAAGTCCTGGCAAAAGCACACAAACTTTGATCGAGGTAGGACCACATTCCCACTCCAAAACTGTGAATTACTGTGTGCTGTTAGAAGGAGCCACGTTATCCCTTGTAAATACAATTTTTTAAAAAAATAATGTTCGCAGACTGGTCAGGATTTCTGTATGTTCTTTCTTTTATGCTGTATGGGTTACATGGATTTGTACAGCCCTGGTTTCTGTGAAGCAGTCAGCTTCATGATCTTTCACAAAATTCAGAGATTTTAAATTTTTTTAGAGTTGTGACTTGGTTTTCTTTGTGAACGGATGGACCCAGGCAGAAAAGTCATCCCTATAATCTGTGTCCCTGGTACTTCACCTTGTCAGAAGTTTCAAAGCTGAGGAGTATGAGAGCAGCAGTGGGTCAGTTATGCCTTGTCTCTCGTAAGTCCTCAGATGCCTTTGCTGGAGCCTCATCCTTGCGTCAAATTAAAGTGACCTGCCGGGAGAGTGGGCTACAGTCTTCAGGACGTGACAATGTAACAAAGTTGTTTAGACAGTCCTTGGCTTTCCCAGGACCTCTGCCCCCCACCAGCACTCAGAAGGGGACCAGATTTCAGGGTGACACCACTTCAGTGACTCCTATATGAAGGAGTAGGGGAAGTGAGATTAGGGGATTTCTGCACTCGCTGATCTGTGCAAGTATCCTGTCCTGCTTGGCTGGTCTTCCTATTCTGATCTCCTCTGAAGTTTTATTTAAAGTCTAGTCCTTCCTTAGCTAGAAAGTGCTGTTCAGAGTGCAGCTGGAGCAAATCAGATCTGTGGACATCTGCTGCTAGCCCAGAGCTGTGGCAACTCTTGCATTCTCCTGTGTGACTTTTGCCTGTTAAAAGATGAGGGTTGCTCTGGTCCTATTGCAGATGTCCTCATGCTATGGTCATTTGCAGGACACTGAGACAATAACTTTAACTGAAACAGTGGAAGATGTTGCAGGGGTCAAATAAAATCATGATGCATTAAACATGGGTGACATCTGTAGAGCCTGGATGACTCTAATCAGTGAATCACCTGTTTTTGCAAACACTGGGCTCAGTTGTGTAGGGGTTTTTTCCACTAAACTATGCTAAAATATAGCAATTCTCCTTTTGCCCGGCACCCCTGCCTCCAAGTGCCATTCAGAACTGGAGTATTGGCACCTTGCTCCAGCATTATATTAGCTGTGCTTAGTGATGGCAGATGGCCATCAGCAGCTTGCCGCTGTGTCAGATTAACATGCCTCCAGGCAAATATAAGAGATGCCTATAAAAGAAAGCAGCTGCATTAAGAAATGTACACTTCTCTTTCAAGTATTAGAAGAATGTCAAAGAGGTGAAGCACTTGTCCTTTTTACAAATTAGCTGAAAAAGTATTTTCTGGCACAATTCTTAGTGCAGTGCTTTGCTTCATCGTCTGTAGGGCCCTGAGATATTATCTGGCGTTTGGCCATGGTCATGAAATTTGACTTGTCCTTCTTAATTCAGTGTGTAAGGACAAGAAATTAGGATTTCTTGTTTTCATAGATCACTGGAAGAAAAAGATACTTTGCTCTGAAAAAAAAAGGAGACCTGGTCTTTTAGGAGCTGCCTTGAGGGTGCTGTATATTTGCAGATGTACAGCTAGGAGGAATTTCCCTTCTCTGTAGTTAGTAAGATAGTAAACTTTTCGATGACCTGTATTAATAAAATCTCAAAGCTGTTTGTTAGGAAGAAAGTTCCATTGATCAACATCTTTAAAGACAAGAAATTAAAATATTATGACTGTCTCTGTTCTTGAATGAATATACTGTTGAAAGTTTGAATCACAATGCAATCCTAGGTACCATATTGTAATACTTTATTCCACTACCTTTAATTGCAGAGAGTAAAATCTTACTCTTTCAGGAGGTGCATTTAAGGAGCTGTATTTGTGGCTTGTCCACAACAAAGAACATCTGTAGCAGAGGAAAAGGGACTCTGTCTGCTTTGTGTCTTCAGAAGAAGACAGTAAAGGTTGAACAAACCTAATTCACAGAACGTGCCTAGCATTTCTGAGAGCTGATCCTGTAGTGCTTATTCTTATGGGTGTATTGTACCACTGTAATACTTATTCATTCATTAACTAAGCAATACAATATTAATAATATGTGGTTAAGATCATCCCAGTCTTTCAGCTGTAAAGTTGTTATAGCCTTTCTCTTAAAGGATTTACGTGCTTCTTGCTTGTGCTATAAAGGAGAGTTGATGCTGTCAAACTTTAGGCACTGGAAGTTGGAAGTTAGGTTAAACCCATATGTTAGCAGGGCTTCCAAAACACATGAGTTTTTTAAATTTAAAATTTTTCAGGCTGCATGGAGGCTTCCTGCAGACCCATACTGAATCCACAGAGCCAAGATTATTGCTTAATAAGAAAGAACTGAGGGCAAAAGGAAGCCAAGTTTTGTAGAGCAGGGAGACAAAATTTACCTGAACTTAAAAATAATTCTTCAAAAGGCTGAAGTACTATCCAAATGAAAAAAATTAAAAGGATCATAAACCCTGGCAGATTAAATGTATAAATAGAACTTAACTATCCAAGAAAAGAGTTTGAGGAATAGCTAAGAAAAGTAATAAATCTTTCTTCAAATACATCAAGAACAGGAAGCCTGCCAAAGAGTTTGTAGGGCCAATAGATGATACAAGTATAAGAGGATCACTTAGGTAAGATAAAGCTGTTGCAGAACAACTAAATGAAGTCTTTTTAGTGTGGAAGAAGCCAGGGAGATTCCTGTCTTGGAACTTTGTGAAAGGCTCATCAGAAGATTGGCCCAAAATTGAACTAGTTAAAAAAAATTATAGAGCAGTAAAGGAACAGTCACACAATGCTAGAAGCAGATGATATTCATTTAAGAGTTTTGGAGGAATTCAGGGGTGAACTGTCCAAATGATTAATGTTGGTGTGTAACCCCTTGCTTTACACTGCTTTTATAGCTGGTAAATGTGACTCTAGACTTTAAAGTGCATTCCAGCCAAGGTCCTGGGGAGCTAGGGCAGATAAGAATAATGTTTGTAGTAGGAAAACTGGTAGAAATTTTAAGAAAAAATTGAAATAGTGAACACACAGATAAATATGATGTATTTGGAAAGAGTTAATAGTAGTTTGTGTAAAAGGAAGTCCAACCTCTCTAACCTATTTGTTCTTTGAAGAGGTTTGCCAAAACATGTTAACTGTGAAAGACCCTTTGATATGGACTACCTGGATTTCTGAAAGGCTTTTGGCAAGGTTCCTTCACCAAAGGTTTTAAAGTACACTTGCTAATCAGTCTCAGTGTACAAGGGAAAGCACAGATAAATAACATGCTGAAAGGTAGAAACTGGGGGGGGGGGGTGGGGGGGGGAGATAGTCAGCTTTCATGTTGGAGCAGGAACAGCAATGGAACTCCACAATGGTGTGCTGTAGGATCTGGTACATCCATGTTCAGTGGTACTCATGATCACCCTTAATAAAATAATGACCACAAGTAGATACTCTGCTACATAAAATTCTAAACTGACTTAGAACTGTGACTTCTACTATGTTAGGTTAGGAGGCAGCTCTTCAGCTCTTCTCCACTGCATCTCTAGTGAGTTTTAAGTGCTGATATAGGCATCTAAATTAGATGTCTAAAGGGCAGATGTCATGAACTTCCACTAAGCTTCTCAATGTAGATGTCTGAATGTTGGGTGCCATGAGTAGACACTCATAACTCTGAAAAAGGCTCCTTGGATCTCTGTGCAAATGTTTTCTTAGGATGATTGGTTTAGCTGTTCCTTTATCTGTGGATCACCAACAGTTGTATCCAAGCTTGAAATGAAAAGACACTGTCTCTACAGATTCCTGATGTCAGTTCATATCACACTATTTTTCCAGAAGTCAGACGGAGTAATTGTAGGCTACTATATAGGACCATGCACATGTACAAGTGTGTAGTTTTACATTAGTTGACAACAAATGAGTTAAGATGGCTCTGAGCAGAAATTTAATAAAGACATGAATCCAAAGGAAGAGGGAATGACCGGTCTGGCTATGTGAGTACTAGGTTTGTTCTCTGCATTAGAAAGCTCCCTATGCCCTTTGGGTTTAACAGTGCAGGCTGGATCATGCCCATGTGCTACCAACCATAATGTTTTCCAGTGGGCACTGTAGTAGCTAAACTTGTGGTTTTGTGCCAAGGAACCTCCTTGGTTCATCCCAGGTGTCTGCAGTCTCAGTTTGACTTGCTCTTTGTTTGATTCAAAATTTCATATTCTGTTCATAATCCTTGCTAGTGGGATAGTTTACTACGGGATACCTCCAGATGGAAAGTATGGACTAATCATGGCAAGTCCTGGCATCATGCTGTAAAATATGCTCTGTTGAACTGTGATGTAACTTCTCGTTGCTTTGAATATTTTTACAGAAAGCTACAGAAAAACTTGAGGGCAAAAACAATGACAACAGCCAAGAAGAAGGTTTTTTGATTCTAATTCGGTGGTTGCCACTTGCTGCCATACAAATGACAGATGCTGATCTTTGATACTCCACCTTCATTTCACCCATTAGAATGACAATGAAACTTTTCCTATGAGGGAAATAAACATTGTGAAGGTTAATTAGTGGAGAAGCTGTCTTGTGATTCAGCTTTCTAAAAATTCATAGGAGGTTTAATAAGGAATGATGAGGAAGTTAAATTACTTTGAGGCATGATATTACAGCTGTCCCTAGGGGGAAGAAGAATCCTCGCACAGGAGTTGTCAGGCCTCATTGAAAGGGCTTTAAACAATGCTCGAGGGGGCAAGGGGATAAAATCAGGCTCATTAGAGATGAGCCTATGGACAACCTCCAGCCTATTGTCCTACTTAAGGTAAATAATTGTGCTACATGGGACAACATAAACATGGAGCTCACTAATGGATTAGTAACTGCAGAAGTGATCAGGAAACTAGAAGAGGGAAGGGAATAAAACCCCGTCCACCAGTAATGAGCCTAGGGGTAAAGGACAAAGGATGGGGGTGAAATCAGTTGCTCAGCTCAAGTGCATCTACACTAATGCACGTAGCATGGGCAATAAGCAAGATGAGCTGGAGGCCATAGTGCAGCAGGACAACTGTGATGTAGTTGCCATCACTGAAACATGGTGGGATGACTGTCATGGCTGGAATGCTGTGATGAATGGTTAGAAGCTCTTCAGAAGGGGCAGACAAGGAAGGAGAGGCGGGGGTGTGGCCCTGTATGTTAGGGAATGTTTTGAGTGTATAGAAATTTATTACAATGGTGATAAAGTTGAGTGCTTATGGGTTAGGATGAAAAGGAAAGCAAATAAGGATGATGTTGTCTGGGAGTTTGCTATAGACCACCCAATCAAGATGAGCAGGCAGATGAAATTTTTTATACACAGCTTGCTGATGTCTCACAGTTGACAGCCCTTGTTCTAGTAGGTGACTTCAACCTACCAAACATCTGCTGGAAATATAACACAGCAAAGAGTAGACAGGCTAGGAGGTTTCTTGAATGTGTGGAAGATAACTTCCTGACTCAAATGGTAGATGAGCCTTCTAGGGAGGGAGCTTCCCTTGACCTCCTGTTCACTAATAGAGAAGGACTAGTGGGAGATGTGGTGGTTGGAGGCCGACTGGGAGACAGTCCTGAAAGGCAAAGGAGTCCAGGAAGGCTGGGCAATCTTTAAGAAGGAAATCTAGCAGTCCCAGGAGAAGGCTATCCCCATGTGCCATAAGATTAAAAGCTAGGGAAAATGGCCAGCCTGGTTGAACAGGGAGCTTTTGGTGGGACTTTGGAAGAAAAGGAGGGTTTACCACCTTTGGAAGAAGGGCCAGGCAACTCAGGAGTACAAAGACCTTGTCAGATTATACAGAGAGGAAATTAGGAAGGCAAAAGCCCAGCTGGAACTAAACTTTGCCACTGATATAAAGGACAATAACAAGCTTCTACAAGTACATTAACAATAAAAAGAGTATGAGGGAGAATCTCCATCCCTTACTGGATGCGGGGGGAAACATTGCAACCGATGATGAGGAAAAGGCTGAGATACTTAATGTTGTCTTTGCCTCTGTCTCTAGTGGACAGACCAACTGTTCCCATGGTGTTCAGCCTCCTGAGCTTGAAGATAAGCATGATGAACAGTGCAACCCCCCCCTTAATCCAGGAAGAAGTAGTCAATGATCTGCTTCTGCACCTTGATACTCATAAGTCTATGGGGCTGGATGGCATTCGCCCAAGAGTACTTAGGGAGCTGGCAGGAGAGCTCACCAAGCCTCTCTCCATCATTTTTCAGAAATTATGATCAACAGGAGAGGTACCAGATGATTGGAGGGTGGCTGATGTGACACCTATTTATAAGAAGGGATGGAAGGAGGACCTAGGGAACTACAGGCCTGTCAGCCTGACTTTGGTACCTGGAAAGATCCTGGAGAGGATTATCTTGAGTGAGCTCTCGTGGCAATTGCAGGGAAGCCAAGGGATCAGGGCCAGCCAGCAGGGGTTTATGAAATGGAGATCTTGCTTAACAAACCTGATCTCTTTCTATGACCATGTGACCTAATTACTCTAAGTTTGTGGTATAGCTGGAATTTATTTATGTTCAGCCTTTTCACTATGACTTATTTATTCATTTCATCTGTGTGTACTCAGATGAATGTATGGAGAAGACGGAAAGATCACTTTAACTAACATGATGATAAAAAGCTCAGGTGCTTAACAGGGAAAATGGTTATGTAGTGTATTTCATGCCATACACGTCTTGACTCTCACTAATGAGATCACAGGGTATTTAGTCTATTTGCATCACAGATTGATCTTGCCTGCCTCTGACTGGCTGTAGTTTAAAAGTTGTGAGTAGGCATTTGCAAGCATATTTTCTTGTACGTATTTCTATGAATGTTAAATTGATCAAACATACTTGAACAAAAATTTTATTTTAGGAGCAAGTTTTCAAACCAAATGGCCTCAAATTAGACTAGTTTTCAGGTGTCTCAGCAGTAGCTAAGGCAAAAGAGCCTGAATAGGTCTAAGACCATTTAAACATCACTGCTCCTAGCTGCTCGCCAGATCCTTCTCATAGCATTCACCACCTCCTCTGCAGTGGTGTCAGGTAAGGTGTGTGGTGGTTTCAAGCTTCAAGCTTTCAAGCACAGCCCCCTAGATCAACAGCTTCAACTAGCATGCTGTGCTGCCAACTGTAGTGGCTAAAATACGCACAAAAATCCTGACTTTTCTACCCTTCTTATGGGAAAAGTAGAAAAATCCCCTTAGCCTGGTGTAATGTATCAGTGCAGTTAAGTGCAGAAAATTACTTAGCTCAACTCCCTCCTACTTCCAGATCTTCCCTATCCTCAGGTAATATTTATGTAAAAAATGAAGAGGGTGAGTGACACTAAAAACACAGCATTTGATAGAATGGTTCCTATCTACACTGATGCAACCACAAGAAAATGAGCTATGAGAGGTGGCTGGTTGTGGAGGGCAGAGTATATATGAGTGCTGCTGTTTATGGCAATCCCAGAAGCCCAAAAATGCCTGCAGTGTGTCCTCAGCCCACAGTGCCGGGACAGCACGTCCCCAGGAGTGCTGCTTGGTTTCTCAGGTGTGTTCTTGGGCTTGTGGTGTGGTCTGAGATGCTGCCTTTTTTTCCCTGTCTGGAGACTAAGGACTTCATGTAGGCAATGTGAGACCATGGGGAGAACGGGCTGTCATTGTATCTGGTTATGTAAATAATTTCAAACTTCTGTGGGATAGTGAGGACAGGGAAGGTGTCTTTCGCTTGTCATGTTGAGTGTGGAAAGCGTTACAGACATTAGTCTGGCTACTGTTTTACTGAGCTGCTGTACTTTGGCACACACAAGTTCAGTGTTCAGAAGATTAGAACATCTTACTGGCCATTTAATATGTTCCTGTCCTGTATGGCTTATGCCTTTAGAAAATACCATAGAAACCAGCTACTGTACACGCAACATAACCATCAGAGAGATTAAAATGATGCTGGGGTGGGGGGCAAAAAAAGAAGTTATTTTATAATACTGTGTCCTTAATGTATTCTTTGGGGTTTAACTGTCATTAATTGAGACACTTAATATGATTTAAAAGCTCCTTTAGACTTAAGAAAACAAAGAGCAATTTAGATACTTAAGCTCTTGCCAGGTCTCTGCACTTTGCTGCTTTGTGATGATGTTAAAGTCCTTTCAAAACATCTAGGTGAGCTGTACTTAGTTTCTGAGAAAAAAATCGATGAAACAGGTACTACTAGAAAAGGTAGTTGTCTCTTAAGGTTACACTCCTGATCAAATGTGATAATCTGGATTCTATCCTCCTAACCAAAAACAGCTTCCAGAAAGGGATATTTTGTTTGCAGAGTCCCAGGCTGTAGTTTCAGCTACATGTAGGATTACACTGAAGCAGCATTGCTGCCCTCCCATCTATGCTTGAAAGCCAGTGTGACTCCAGAGTAGATCAGGTCAGGTATGTATATCAGCTAGATATGATCCATCCAAATCCCTCAATCTTTTCTGTGTGAATCTGAGCAAACGTGGCACTGGAAATACTGGCTGCCTGAGATTTGCATGAGTTCCCCATAAAAGAAATGGTGAGGTCCTGCCAGTGCAGGAAAGTGAAATTTTCATGTGCCTTTGCCAAGTCTTGATAATTTAGCACAGCTGAATCCATTGTGTGCTCACACAAAGAGGTTCTGAATCTAAACAGCAATCTTAGTAATCTTTTCTTCAGCTTCTATGACATTGCCATGGATTTCATGACTTACTTGTTTTAATAAAACATTTGAATAAGTAGCTATTATATCCAGTGCAAATGACTCAATAAGAGAGCAACATTTTCTCTGTAGTGTTTCATCAGATTTCTGATGAGAACTATGTGCATAAAAGATGGCTTTCTGTAACACCTCCCTGCAGGAGGCAGAAGAGGAAAAACTGAATCTCAGATGCAGTGATTAACACAGCAGAGCACACCAAAAAAAGTATACCCTGCCAAACACTGATGCAAGATCTGCGTGAAATTGCAGTTGGCACAATAGCAAGAACCTGATGGTAGGAAATTTGATAGCTGAAAATCTGAGGAGGGGAATACGAAGATGGGTTTATTTAGTTATTGTTAACCTACCTAATGGCTATCTGTTCTCCTTCCTTCTGGGCCCTCCTGCACGTGCGCACACATGAGACATTTGACAGTATGATAAAACGTGTTTTGCTGTTCATGGACTAGCATGGCATTCTGTGCTGAAGACCACAGTCCTGTCCTGTTACCTTACAGACTTATTGAAAGCCTTTCCAGCCCTGTCAACTCATCAGTGAAATGACTAACATGTATCTGGCTTACTTATGCTCTAAGGAGTCTGGTGTGCCCAACCTGGGCAAAGCTAGAAATGCTCGTTCAGACAGCCAAGGGCAAAATCGAGGTAACAGTTCTTGCATCCAGAGAGCTCCAAGTAGCAGTGATGGTTGAGGATCACCTTCTCCTTGTGACATGGAGCACATTTGATGTTACATGGTGGGGCCAAATGCTGAACGTATGTTTTGTTTAATCCTCCAAGGTGCCTGATGCATCCGTTCTTGTTATGTGACATCAACATCCAAATTTCATCAAAATCCCTACTGAGAACAAAGTCAGAAACTGATATCACAGTAGATAGGACTTCATCACTGAGCCATTTTAATTTTACCTTAAGGTTTGTAAGCTTGGATTGAGTACTTTAACTCTCCCTAAGGCTGACTAGCACATTTGTGGAAGTTCCGTGTTGTTAATTCAATACTGTTCTTCTGGGCCAGAGGTTGTTTCGGTAAGCTTACTGTACATGGTATTGATGATTATTTGTAGTGGCAAAGTCCACAAATATGGTAAATATGCTTCCATGCCGTACTGTACAGACATACATGGGTAACAAAAAAGGTGGCTTTTAAACTCCATCAGCTTTCATAACCAATTCAAGCAGTTATGTCTCGGGACTTTGCTATGCTTACATAAAGTGTCCTCTTTCCTTTTATAATGTGCTCTAGGCAAACCTGCTTTGGTGTGGGAGTTGGACTAGATGATCTCTAGAAGTCCCTTCCAATGACAGTGATTCTGTGATTTCTTGATACCTCCATACAATAAATGACTTCTCACAGCCTTGGCTGGCCTGTGCCTGTACAGAGATTAGGGATGTATGATTTTGCTAGCAGGCAGTCTGGAAGCTTCGGAGGGAGCAGGTTCCCTGATTCTTTGGTCATTTTCAGGGGTTTACACAAGTTAATCATCAGAATTTAATAGGAAACGTTCATAACTGATCAAACAATGGATTTGAGTTTTACTCTGAGTTGTGTAACAGGCGAAATAGAAGCTAAGGGATTATCTAAAAGTTTTGCTCTGGAAGAGAGACAGTTCATTTAAAGATCTTTTATACATAATTTAGGTCTCCACGACTAACTTCACTGTAAACACAGTCTAAATACAGTGGGATCAAAATGCTCTCCAGCTGAGGAATGGCTACTTTCCAAGTCCATAGACCACTACGTGGAGCACAAGTACTCTGTCCTTCAGCCCTGGCTTAATGCCCCTGGAGCATCAGAGGTCAAAATGGAACAGTCCAGCTGCAAGTGAGCTGGATATTGATGGGTGGACACAGTGCTGGTGGAGGTTTGGAGAGGGGAGGCTGAGAATTCATTCCCTGCATGCAGGCATCCTGTGCTATCTGAGGTGCTAATGAGCCTTGCCTGGGGGCCTCCCAGTTCCTTCTCTAGAAGGGCACAGAGGTCTTGCACCATCTGTCAGTTCTATTCAGATGTCTCAGATACCCCCAAAATCTAAAAAACCCCTATTAGGTGACTATGTTTCTGCAACAGTATCCCACTTGGAGTGTGTAAGGTGCCTTCTGGAGCTTGAAAGTGAGTTCACATGTCCTTGTGTACTCAGAGACATGAGAAGTGAGCAATTCACTGTATATGCACTTAAACTTAGACAATGTCTATACTGCATTTTTTTAATGCACAAATGCAAACTCACAAACTGCACAAGCACGTGTTCATATGCCCTGTTAAGACAAGAACATAATGAATGTGGACTTGCAACAGGTGAAGTTAATTTTGACACTTAGAAAGTGTTCACAACATTTTCAAGAGCAACAAAATACTTCCAGTAACTTACAATAAAATACTTCATAGCAATAAAATACTTTCAAATATAAATGAATGCACTACTTTACCTCCACAAGTGAGAAAATTTTGACCATCAAATTCTACCTATTGTTTTTTCCCTTTATTTTCTTCTATGTGTGTTTCTTAGCAGTAGGAAAAACGATGTATCTTTTTGAGGCCTTACAATGCATAGTTACCTCTAAAATCACTGTTGTACTCTTCAGATCAGTGGCATCAAATCTGAATGTCACAAAATCTAACACAGTCTTTTTGGGAAGAAGGATGGGACAAAACAGCTGGCAGTGGTGCTTTCTGCTGTATGTTAATGAATACTCAAAATTCCTGAGAAACTGAATGAGGGTAGGCCAAATGTTTTTAACTTAAAATGCATTATAATTTAAAAATCTGCAAGGTACCTTGCCCAGTGATCAATCACTAACCAGGTCATGTGCATGAGCAATGAAAGTCAAGTGAATGGTTTCCTCTGAAACAGAGATGAGAAACTTTCTTTGTGACATCTTGTGTGGGTTTCTTTTCTACAGTCTGCAACACTCACCACCAACATTTTTCTTCTTACCTTTTAATTATGAGAAAACAAAAGCTGACAGAATGAGAATTTCATAAATGTAGTGTGATATTCACAACTATTTTCCTCCTAGTATATGATGTATCTGACTAGGGTAGTAATAAGGTAGTGGCTAGAGCCCATTGCCATGATGAAAATGCATTAGTCATGCTGTGCCCGTGACGCTATGCAACAGTGCCTTATTTGTGTGTGTACAGGAAAAACATAAAAACTATGTAAAATTAAGTGGGAATTCATTTAAGACAATAACTTGCATATACTGATAAATGTACATCAGCAGGGTAATCTCAATAAAAATAAGCCTCACTGCCACACCTCAGAGGTCCTGTGTTCTCAGTGAATACAGTATATAATGTTTCAATTACATGTCCTGGCCAAAGTGCTGGTGCAGTAATGTTTTGTTGTATTTGGTGTGCATGCTTATGGCTACCCTTACCTTCCTTTAGACCTTTCTGTCACTCTGTCACATGCAAATCTCCGTTCCTTTCATTCCTGAGGAAGTACACTGATGGAAAGAGCTGAAAAGGAGTCCTGCTTTAGTTTAGATTTGTCTTCTGGCAGCTAGAAACTAAATTGTTGATCTAAATTTAGGACTAACAAACTATGCATCCTGCCTTATAGAACTCAGTGCTGATTATGAATATGAACAAAATTTGTAATTAAAATATATTGTTTTTTATAAGGAAGTGCGATGCACTGCAGAGTGGAGATTCTTCACTCCTGTGAAAGAGAAGAGGGAAAAATGGATACGTCTCTCTGTCAATTACACTGAATTAAAGAATTTACTAGAATTAGCCAATGTCATCTGTCATGCCTTCATATAGAAAGAGTGCATAAAGTATTTCACCCCCTTTATAGCTGGGTAAATGGATTGGTTCAGTGGATCTAACCTGTTGAACATCTCATTTCAAGTTTATGGGAAGGCAGGGCCACAAGCTTTGTGGAAGAAGTCCTACAGTTTTTGACAGCAGGAGTGAGTCAGTGTTTAAGGCTTGGGTGACCATGTGATTTCCAGCAGTGTGCTTGGATTTCCAAGGGATCAAAATCTCTAATTTCAGTGAAGAACACAAAGAAATCTGAAGTGACTGTCCTTTGTAATCCAGCCATTTGTGCTAGTTCCAAATGCTGCTAATATGCTGCTAATGGCACTACTTCTTAACCACCTGTTGGAAGAGCCCAGAGTACATGTAGCATTTTCCTTTGGTGCAGCCACTATCAATGGGCCCCATTGTTCCAAAAGGGATGTATTTCTGCTTTATCAGCTACTGTGCAAATAAACGCTGAGCAGTGTTGCAGAGGCACAACTGGGAAATTATTTCCTTAGTACACCTCCAAAATTAACATTTTCATAACTGTTCCCTTCTTCTCACAACTGTCTTGATGTTATGGCCAGGCATTTCATATATGCTTTTAAAAGAGGTGAAAATGGGACAGTCAGACAAACGCAGGTAGCTAAATAATCACCATGGATTTGTAACTCAGGATAATGTTACACATTATTGATGTTAAAATGACAGCTTAAAGGAATTTTTTTTTGAGAAACGGGTCGGTATCAAAGTAAAGAATGTTTCCATAGAGTTACCAGCTCTTCTGTCCCTAGGCAGATATCTCTGTTCTCTCAAAGGCATCCCAGCTTTGCTGAACAGAGGACTGGCTGCACATTTCCCATGCCGGAGGAATGATGAGAACAGCTCAGGCATTTGCAGGAAGCTCCATAATGATCACATTAGAAATGGAGGGAAGAAATCCACACTGGAGGAGGGCCAAAAGGAAGAATAAAAGAAGCTTAGGCTTCTCTGCCACAGGATCTAGGCCTGACTTATCACACACATTTTTCACTGACAGGGGCTAACTTGACTTGATGCCATAACACTGTGACCACACATGACCCCATGGTTTTATAACACTTTATGAAATTTTAGTCCCTAAGTTAAATGTCGAAGGAATAATTAGTTTTGTTTCTCATAGTAAGGCAGAAAATAAGTAAGTTGCAGACAACACCAAGCTGTGTGGTGCAGTTGACAGGCTGGAGGGAAGGGATGCTATCCAGAGGGACCTGGACAGACTTGAGAGGTGGGTCCATGCCAACCTCATGAAGTTCAACAAGGCCAAGTGCAATGTCCTGCACCTTCGTGGAGGTAATCCCAAGTACAAATGCAGACTGGGCTGAGTATGGGTTGAGAGCAGTCTTGACGAGAAAGGCTGTGCGGTGCTAGTTGATGAAAAGCTCAACCTGATCCAACAATGTGCAAGTGCAGCCCAGAAAGCCAACTGTATCCTGGGCTGCTGCATCAAAACAAGTGTGGCCAGCAGATTGAGATAAGTGATTCTGCCCCTCTACTCAGCTCTTATGAGATCACACCTGGAGTACTACATCCAGCTCTGGAGACCTCAACACAGGAAGGACATGGACCTATTGGAGACAGTCCAGAGGAGAGCCATGACGATGATCGGAGGGCTGAATCACCTCTCCTATGAGGACAGGCTGAGAGAGTTGGGCTTGTTCAGAGAAGACCCTGGGGAGATCTTACTGTGGCCTTCCAGGATATGAAAGGAGCCTGCAAGAAAGCTGGGGAGGGACTTTTTAAAAGGGCTTGCAATGATAGGACAAGGTGTAACATTTTGAAACTCGAAGAGAGTATATTTAGATTAGAAATTATGAAGAAGTTCTTCTCTCTGAGGGTGATGAGACACTGGAACAGAGTGCCCTGGGAAGCTGTGGATGCTCCACCACTGGATGTGTTCAAGACCAGGTTTCATGGGGCTTTGAGCAACCAGATCTAGTGGGAGCTGTCCCTGCCCATGGCAGGGGGGTTGGAACTAGTTGATCTTTAACACTGGTGCCAACTCAAACCATTCCATTAGTCTATGATAAGCAGATATTGTTGGATCTCAGTTGCATGTAGAAAATACAGATTTTATATACATTGTCTTTTATTCATTGCAAGCAATTAAACATGCAGGTGATAAGCCCTCCTTAAACAATTGGGGTACTAGAAAGGTACTCATATCTTTGGTGCATGATGGTGAGGGAAATGCAAGAGGATGTGGGAGGCCAGTTGCAATGGGAGTTTGAGGTCAGTTTTTGAGATGTTGTGAATATAAAACATATTGCTAGTAGGAGCTGAGAAAGTGTAGGGAGACAGAAGACAATGTATGACATACATTCATTTGAATTTTCATTGACTTGTAGTTTCTTTAAACATTTGCTTTTTGCTTCTAAACTATAACACATAATGTGTCCCAGAAAAAGTAGCAAGCATGTTATCATTTACTCTGCCTCCCTAATCT
Source organism: Todiramphus chloris collaris (assembly GCA_025345505.1). Lineage (NCBI taxonomy): Eukaryota > Metazoa > Chordata > Aves > Coraciiformes > Alcedinidae > Todiramphus > Todiramphus chloris. The sequence goes on from JANVCC010010406.1 coordinate 32,119,543, forward strand.
GAGAATTCCAGAGAAATAGGCGACAGGGAGATATGTCCAGGTGATTGCAACAACCACTACAGTTACCTCGATTTGATTCCAGCTGAGAGAAGCAGTTCTTGCATGACAAGGTCTGAAGTGCTGCTGCTGAACCCAGCACACTGCATCACGTGAGCGAGGGGGAATGTTGCTCACTCAGCCTTGCTACTGTGCGGCCGCCAGCCAGGATGGCTGATGCTGGGGCGTGATCTGCAGCAGGAGGGGAGCTCTGTCTGCAGTGGCCAAACATGCATCCCCCTTGCAAAGCTCAGGGACTGCCCTGCAGCCACCAGGGTCATCTCTGGCCTGGGGATTTGCAACGTACATTGAGGGTCTGTCATGGCTCCTGCTCTGAGGCTCCTTGTGACGGGGCTGAGCAGACACACTGTTCTCTTCTAGTGCTGCTGTGCTTAAATTAGTCCCACTGCTCACTTCTGTGGGGACTCGCTACCTTACAGAATCATACAGTCAGTCTGGTTGGAAGAGACTTTCAAGATCACCAGGTCCAGCTGCTAACCCAGCATTACCAGGTCACCACTAAAACATGTCTCTAAGAGCCACATTTACATGCTTTGTAAATATCACTAGGGATGATGACTACACCACTTCCTGGGGCAGCCTGTTTCAGTGATTTACAACCCTTTCAGTGAATAAATTTTTTGTAACATTCACTCTATACTTCCTCTGGTGCAACTTGAGGCCATTTTCTTTTGTCCTATTTCTTGCTACATGGGAGAACAGAATGACTTCCACCTCTCTACAACCTCCTTTCATGTAGTTGTAGAGAGTGATAAGGTCTCTCTTGAGCCTCCTTTCCTCTAGACTAAACACCCGAAGTTCCCTCAGCCACTGCTCGTAAGACTTATGCTCTAGATCCTTCAGCAGCTTCAGTACCCTAAATAAGGACCTGATTTTAATAATTTTGATGAAGACAGAAATTAATTTCTTCTTTCTGATCCGCTTGGACTCTGTTGTCTGTGTGACAACAGGTATTTCTGAAAGGATTTTGCTGATCATTGCAGAACACTTACTTTGGAAAGAAGTGAGCAGTTCATGTCAATCAGAAATGCGTACATGGGTGAGGCAGATACTGGGCTCTGCCAAGCCAGGACGAGGGCAGTGGTGAGTGCCACACTCTGTTAGCCTTGCACCAGCTCAGGCGCTGCCAGTGGCTTTCCTGCTCATAGAGTGGGGGGAACAGCAGCGGGTTGGTGGCAGTAACTCAGTGAGACTGTTTTTATCACTAGCCAGGCTGTGGGGTGAAGAATAAATTAAAAAATTCCTTATACAGTGGTGACAGTGCTCATCCATTTTAATTGTCCCAAGTCACAGGGAATACAAACCTGATAGGGTGATGGCATTCACCTTCTGGTCCTGAATGAATACCAGCTTCTTGACTTCTTAGCTGCATGGTTCCCCAGAAAATGGTAAGATATGCATGGAAAATGTCATTTGCACAGTCATGTCCTGCATATGGAGTGCAGGCACTGCCTTAATTTTTACAAGTCTCTCTGCCACTTGCCGTTTCCTCCATGGGCGAGGCAGGGCAGCTTTTGGAGTCATGTGTACTTGGCCAACAGTTCTCCAGGACTTCTATGATCACAACTGTCTGGGCATGTTGCCCTTCCAGTCTGGCCTACTGAGCAAAGCTTTCTGGCTTCCTGCAGGATGCAGAGGGTCAGATTGCTATGAGAGTTTGTGTAACTCCAGGAAAGCACCTGAATTAAGCACACATGCTGTTGTAATTGCTTTGAAATCACCTGGCAACTTCCTCCAGTCTCTTCATGCATGACTTTTTTCTTTAGTAGTCAGTGATGTTAAGTGAGGAAAGCAAGTGGTTACAGACCAGCCTATTAATGACGAGCCCGGACTTGTTCTCACGGAAGTTCCCAGTCCTAGTGCTTGCACTGATTTCTGTGGGAGCACTCAGACCCTTAGATCTCATCCCCTGAGCAACACCAGGAATTGTTACTGTTATTTGAATTTCCTTTTGGTCTTGATCCTTTGGGCCTAAAATAAAAAAGAGGGAAAAAAAAAAAAAGTAAAAAAAAAAAGGTAGTATTTAGACTCCAAAGGTGAAGGCAAAATAGCTGTTGCGTGCTGGTGAAAAGGAGTATTCATTGGCAATACAGAGCCAGAAAGCATTCAGGGGAGATTATCAAAGAGAGTGGCTTGGGGAAACTCACCTGCCACGTTTGATGTTGCTTGTCAAACTCACAACAGCCCCGTCTGAAACAGGGAAAAGTGGGTGTGACTGGCAGGGGCTGCAACCTGATGCTTGAAGACCTGCAGGTACAGGGACCAGCTGAGCCCTGTCCCTGCTTCCCATCTGGTCAGAAATTGCCACTGAAGCCTCTACATAAAAGGCTGATTGGGAATTTATGACTTGTGGGGGAATCCTGGAGAGGTTTTATTTCTGATTCAAAGCACCAGGGGGTGCTGACAAAAACCTAGGTAGGGCTGAAGAAAAGAAGGTTATTGGGAGAAATCTCTGACCTACAACACTGTCTCTGGCTGCATGTGCATTTTGGGAAGGCAAAACCCCAAACTAACCTCTTGCCCTGATATCTGCAAGGACTTCCACCAAACATATGATAGAAGATAGTCTCTGAAATGTAACTGTGATACAGATGCTATCTGACTGCTGCAATAAAGAAGGGTTGTAATTGAAGTTTGTGCGCACACTAATTTGAAATCAAAACTTTGGCAGCTTGGACCCTACACACTTGTGATTGATTTGACTATAGGTTGTGAAATTTAGGGTACACGGTTTCTTTTCCTAATGCCATGCATAAAATCACCACTGATACACTGTTGAACCAACAGTATGAACCAAACCTGAAGGCTCTGATTCTGCAGGTGTGCATTCATTTTTATTATGTTTGTAAGAAGAGACAGACACTTGCATGAGATTATATGATGTGGTATATGTAGCTGCTTGCTTTACATTAGTAACTGCAGATAGTTTAGTGTCACACAGATATTTCTTAATAATTCATTGCAAACTGAATCAGTGGTATTTTTAGTTTTTAGATAAAAACAAGTGAGGCCTAATTATTTTCTTTTAGTTATTTTTAATGTTCATAAGTACTTGCTTAACCCATGTGGAGCATTTCTTTCCAGGTGGCATTGCTTTTTGGGTTTTTTTCTTCTTTTCCTTTCAGTGGGGATTTCCTTGTTCTTGTAAATATGCACCAAATTTTCAAAACAACTTCTGAGAATAAAAGCTAATCTATGGACTTATAAGTGGCAAATTTGCAAGGAGAAGACAAAGGCATATTTACTCCTGCTCACATATTTTTAAAAGTGTTCTAACATCTGACCAATCTACCAATTTGGGAAGGGCAGCTTTTACAAAATTATACATCATTCTTTGATCATCTCTCAGTGATTGATCTTTGTAGTTGGAAGTTGCTGCCAATAAATTTTCACCTTAAAAAGACTTCTAGAGATGATTTATTTTGTGGAGATGAAAAATAGATGATGATTTAGCACTTAAAATGAAAAAAAAATTTCAAAATGCGATTTCAGATGGAGTTGCAAAGGGACTATTTATGTAGCAATTGATATTAGTTATCAGCGTGTGCTTGCATTACTATTGCATGCCTTCTACAGCAAGGAACAATATTGACATGTTTCTTTTTATTAAAGTAGATAGTTGCCCTACTATGCTAATACCCTTCCTCTGCCTGAGATCTCTGAGGTCACTTGCTATAAGACAATGTATGAGTCTAGGAAACATTACAGGACGTGAACTCAAAGTATTAGCTCTGGGCTAAGAAGCCTGTCAGAGCTTTGGCATGATTAAATGCTTCTTTAATTTTTTGTCTTTTAACAACAGGCATATTTTACGGCAATCCATACATAAGAGCTGGGCTTCTGCCTTTTACAGCTGTGAAACCTGCAGCTGTCAAAATTCTTCTTTCTTGTGGAGTTTTTATGTCAAGTAAGCATACAGTTTTAAGTGCTTAAAACATAAATATGCTATTTGCAGACATAGATCCCCCTGAGTCATAAAGCATTGTTTGAAGACCACTGGCTTCACTTTGTGAACATGTGATATCTCCTGGAAAGGTTTTCTGTTCACTAAGCATTATGATCTGCAGATGATTAACTTTATTTCTTATTTTTAAAAGTTTGAAGGAGCTTGGTGATTTCAGCTCATGTTCAAGTGACATTTTTTCATGCTCCATATTTGCATGTGCATTGATGGTACTCCGTGAGCAGGAGCTGTGATGGAACAGAGTGACAGTAGGATAGAGTGACAGCATGAGTATGACCTTCACAGGGGAGTGCACTGGCAGATTGTCCAGGCCAGCTGGATCAGCACGCGCTGTACCTGTCCTGGAGTTCACTTTAAGGAGCAGCAGGCTTTAGAGAATAAACAAGATTAAATCAAAATCAGATTTTACTTATTTTTGCAGCCTGCAGTGAGGTTTGGTTCTCTACATATGTTTTCTGCCTGAGTGACAAAGGATTCCCCATGGCCATGTGGCACAGAGGAGGAAGAAGGTGGATTACCCCCACATTGGCACTGTGTCATGGGTGGGTTTATGGCAGGGTAGCTTCTGGGACACCCTGTCACTCTCAAGTACAACTCTGGGAACTGGATCCAGGGTTTCGTTACTAAGGCACAACACCAGGACAAATTTTAATAGCCCACTCCTAAAGGAAAGCTATTGTCACAATAATGTGTGTTTTGATTGGTACTTGCAGGATTTTGAATGCAAATTTCATCCTCAGAAAGCAAGAGGACATGATTCTGTTATGAACTGTTATGTCTAGTTGTAAAAAGTTGGAGTGTTTGTTTTCAGTGGAAATGCAAACAAAAAGTATAGTCTTGTTGTGCTATGCCGTCAGTAAAAAAATTCAGGTAGGTTTTGTTGAATGTAGTCTCTGAAGCCAGTAAGCTTCAAGCATAGGATTAAACCAACATTGTCAAAAAGTAACAGTCCCTAAACAGACATGAATCCTAATGTGCAGGAATTAGGATTGTTGCACTAAGAGAAGATAAACGCATCCATTTTTGCATGTAAAATCTTTTGTCTTGTAGTCAGTTTAAGTACCAGCAGTGTGTTTAGTACTACCATTGTCAAAGAGAAACGTGATGCTGCCCCTTATCTGAAGGGGTGTTTTTCAGGATTATTGTAAAGGAATCAACTTATCCAGCAATGAAATGCAGTACTTTGAAGGAGCAAAGATGACCACCATGACCCCCAAGGTGACACAGCATAGGTGTCTCATGCAGCAGCCATGTACCCTACCTCTGAAAGAAAACCAGCCCTTGGGGCTCCTTGCAGCTCTGCCACACTCCATTCACATCATTAGTTCCAGATACAATGTTAGCATCTGCACAGGCAGATACCTTTCCCGAGTCAGGGTCTAGAGCATAAACTGAAGATGTTTTCTGCTTGTTATTTGACTCTGCAAGGAAAACCCAAGTCAGATGACAGTGTAGTTTCCAAACAGGCATCTGGCCAGCCCACTGGATAATAAATTTACTTTGGCTGGAGAAGAAAAAAAAAACACTACAGGAACCTTTAAAGGAAGTTATTATTCATTAAATGTCTAAATTCCCCTGCTGCTGCACAACACCAGATGGTAGTGCTGAGGACAAGCCTAGCACATGTTACCTGTATACCATGGACAGACTGGCTGGTGCCTTCCAGGGAGAAACTGCTCCTTTCCTCCATTTCCGAGGTGCCTGTCAAAGCTGTTGAATGCTTCAGTTCACCAGCAGAGTTTCTGAGGTGTGAGTTTCTATTCAGTTTCCAGGAATGCTGGACCACTCACCACCTGGGAATAGCCAGCTACTGTACTTGGAACTTTCAGAGAAGCAATTTTGTATCCTTCTGAGAGAGTACAAACCATTGCTTCAATATTCAGAGAGAAGAGGCTGAGAGTTGGACAAACTTACATCTTGCAGGGCCTTGATATTTTGCTCGGACCACTAATTTTCTATAGTCCAAAGAGTACCAGCTACAAAACAAGCAGCTTTTGTTTAAGATTATTCAGGCAATGGGTGCATGAGAACTAAACATAACTAACACAGGCACATGAAAGTAGTTATCTAATAAAACCCAGCTTGTGGTGTGTGAGTCATTATAAATAGGTCCCCTTGTAAATATGAACAAGGTGACAAAAAAAATTATTTGTATTTGAGTTTAGAATAATCTCAAAAACTCACCTGCTCTTGCTGACTACACTGATTTTTCTCGTGAAGTCCACTGAGATATTTGAGCTAGATGATAAATTTTAGCACATGTACTAAATTTTAGCACCAGTACTAATAAAAATATTGCAATGGCAGGCTAGTTTGTTTTTTTTTTTGAAGTATGAAAATACGAAAACTGGAATAGTTTTATGTTTTCTCATTGCTTGCCAAAAACCCACCACTCTTTATACTGAAGAAAAATGACCATATGAATATATTCCTTGACATCTTACCACAGCATATGAATTTGCAATTTCTGTTCCTGCAACTTTTACTTCCCCATTTGCGGGGAGGTAGGACATGTCAATTTGTTTCTTTTCAGAAGTGCACCAGAGCTGTTTTCAGGCTGTGTTTGATGTTTGTTTATCAACCACACTCCTAAGAAAGCAGAATCCACTTCAGCTGGATTGAGGTTTGCAAATGAGAATTTGCTTTGCAGCATCAGGTCTGTTTCCAATTGACTAATGCTTTAAAGACACAGTCAGTTGGAAGGCACAATTTAAAAGCCTGTAACCACATCAGAAGGAGAGAAAATTCATGTACATAGGCTCTAGCACTTATGTGAGATGCAGTCTTGTGATAGTGTCAGTTAACTTAAATTTTACACTCTGGTTCACTAGGGTGTCCCACAAGTATGTGGAAAAATTAACTTTGAGAACTGTAGTCTTGTAGACACATAATTAGTGCAGCTTTTAGGTCACCAACAGAGCCACGGCTGTGGCAAAGGGGTAGAGGTGTGCCAGATATCACTCCAATCTCTGATCATGTTGTTGATACCTGTAGCTCAATGCCTTTGAAGGCAAAGGTATTTGCCTCATTGTTGGTGTAAAAAAATAGCCAAATTTGGGTCAATAGGTATTCATAATGAACACAAATGTCATGAAGTTAACTTGGCTATCTCACACTAATATGTTTTTTTGTAACCATCTTGAAGTTAATGGGGAGATTTTTGCAGGATGAGATGCTGAAATGCCTTTTGTGTGGTGTGGGTTGTAGGGTGAGTGGGGGCTGATGTGGGAGGGATAAGAACTAATTCACTGGAGTATAGTGGGTTATAACTTATAGCATTAACTATACTCAATGCCTGAGGACTTCTTGATGTGAAAGACAGAAAGAGCACCCAAAGGGATGGCTCTTTTAGATGTGATTACAATCTAGAGGAGCTATTGGCAAACAGGAACACGCTCGTGATTTGGGTCAGAATGATCAGCAAAAAAAATGACCAGACTGACTTACGGGAGATGTAGAATCAGAAGGCAAAACTAACAGACCTCTAGAAAACCAGATAACAGTGCGCTCAATGTATATACAGAAAAAATCCCATAGGAAATGCGTTTAAAGGGGAAAAAAAAAAACATTTAGGAAAACTGCTTGTTCTATAAGGGAAATATGTTGAACATTAAAGTTCAGCCTGTGCCCATGTGGGAGGCTGGAAAATATAGTTAATAGGCCATCAAATCTTATCTATAAAAAGGGAAATAGAAGACATGCAAACTTATTCAAGCTACTATGCATGGGTACGAGAGAAAAGCATGAAGAGTTGGGGATGAATTAAAAATGGTCCAGCCATTGACAGAGATGGAGACAGTACTGAGCAGTCTTCTTTTAGGGCAGTGCTTGTAAGAGGCAGAGCGAGAGAAGCTGTAATCCATCACTGAGTGGGAAAAGCTAGATGGGTGCTGAGAAAGCTAAAACATTTCAAGCTTGTTATGGTTCACTCTTCACAAGAAAGGCCAGCTGACTCAGCAGTAGAGAAGTAAGAGTCAGAGACAGAATGAAACAGAGATTATTTAGCTAAGGCTGAGTTTTCTAGTTTGTCTGGACTTGACTTGGAAGACACCACAGAGACATCACCTTTGTGAATGTCTGTCATTGCCCCAGGAAGGTAGGGGATTTTAACAGGTAACAATAGCATATAGCCTTAAAAAGGTGAAAGGAGACTTAGTGTTATTAACTCTGACTATAATTTCGATTCCCAGAAAAATACTGGAACAAAAGCTCAGATTGTTTGAAAATGCTAGAAAAGATAAATATGGAGATGAGTAACAGCCAAAATTAATTTACTCTGTACAAATGATTCCAAATCTGTCTAATTTACTGCTTGGACAGACTGACCGGACTTGTGTGCAGCAGTTCGCTTTCTTGATTTTAGTAGGACTCCTTGACATCCAGGTGACATCCTGATAGACAAGCTGAGGGGACAGAATCTAGCAAAACTGCTCCAAAGAGTGTGCTCATCTGACAGGAAACCAGGTTCAAAACGTACTGATTACCTGCTTTGTGTCAAGCCCAAAGGGTGCGATTTTGCCACAGTCTGCCCTCCTTCGCACTCTATTCAGTATTTCTCTGAATTACTTGTAAAGTGGAGTAGAGAGTATGCTGGATAGGTTCACGTGGCACTCCACTGAGAAGAGATAGATTTGCACTGAGGGACAGGATTAGAGCTTGAAAAGATCATGGCAAACTGAATACAGATTTGAAAAATAAGACGCAATTCAGTAAGGGCTGTGTAGTCAGTGAGGACGTGGGAGTAGTCTCATGAAATAAATATCTAAGGTGGGTAAAATCAAAGTTAAAAGCAATTTTGCATGGAAGGTCCTATCAGTTATTGTTGATCACACACCGAAGACGAGTCATAGACATCATTCATCACTGAATGACAAATGTCATTCTGTTATGTAAAAGGCAAACATCACATGGAGATACCTGACCAGGTCTGTCAGCAAGACATGTGACAGCTTAGTTCAACCCACAGCTGGGGTACTGTCTCCTTCCTGATCTGGATGCTGGACTTCCAGAAATTTATAACTATCTATACAAAATACAAAAGAAAGCAATGAGAAGGACCAAATGTCTAGAAAATATCACCTGTGAGAATCAGTTTAAAGAACTGGAGTGGCTTAGTCAAGAGTGAAAAGCACCTGAAGGGATACCTGAAAGCAATCCCCAAGGACACAGAAGGTAGCTTCAGTGAAGAAGGAATTAATCGGTTCTTCAGGCCTACTTTTGCTAGAAAATGAGCTAAAATTGTACTGGGTACTTGAAAGCTGCAAGTAGTAGGGAAATCTTACTACTAGGATAGTCTTACTACCAGTATGAGACAATTATCTGAGTGTACTAATATCTTGAGAGGGCCAAGGCATTTAAGAATGTTACAAATATCTTTACCCCTGGAAGAAGAGAGGAGATGGTCTGCAGGATGCCATGGGATAGTATTAATACCTTTGAAATAAACTAAACAAATATTGCATACTGGAGACAGCAGCTGAGGTTTCACAGATCAATATACACACGTTCTGCATTATTGATGGCACCTCTTACAACCAACTTTTTCTGACATGCCTTGAAGTCCTTTTTCCTATGCTAAGAATTTTCCTACCCTGTGGGTTCTAAGAAAAATAAGACAGATAGAGGCTTGTTCAGAGGTCTTTTATTTATCTGTTTTAATGGTCCTTCCTTCTCTGTTTGAAGACTATATGGATGCCACTCGAGGATGAGAATTTGCACTTTGCAGTCTCATTGGTGGTTTCCTACTCACTGCAGGGTACAGTAGAACAGAGTCTAGTGCTTTGTGTATACCTATAAAAAGACATATATAATATTATAATTAATATAATATAATATAATATGATATGTATACCTTAATGTGTGCTCAGATCTGTGAGTAGTAAATTTCCTCGTTAGTATGTTTTCACTTAAACTCATCTTTAAGTTGAACCAGAAATGTATACATCTAGATATGTCTATTAACACTTATGTTGCCACATTATCCTTATGGTTCAGCAAAAAGCACACATAGAAAAGGTGTCAATTTTGGGCTACTGTTTTCTGAAAGCTTGGTGTTTTTTTTGCCCAAGTCACCAAAAGATTGAGGCTTGCAGGTCTAGTTATTAAAAGCCATAGATAAAAGCAGGGGTTAATCTTTCATAGGCTATCAGAGAATTACTTCAAAACTCAACCAGTTGCTTATCCTATCTGATTTGTATAGTTTTGTCTGTGTTACTCATGAAGACTTGCTCTGGGCTGAGACAGCTGGATACGTTTCTTTTTTTCTTTATCAGTAGACAGAATGTTGAGACTGACTCAGCCTGTTTTCTGAGACTTGCTAAAGCCACAAAGGCTCACCTCACCTCTGGCTCTTGCCAAGAAGCTGGGAAATCAGTGAGCATGGCCATAGTTATTTATGCAGAATTTAAATCTTGGCTAGCTTCTGTGTGTAAAACCAGCAAGTTCCTGTCTGTTCCAAACCTGATGCTTTTCCTGCATCTTTCTCTTTTCCTAGGAAAAGGGTAGAAAAGGCTCTGATAATAGAACCTTATCCAGGAAGGAACTGCAGGTGTTTTCTCCATGACTTTTATCCTCATCAGGGCTTGTTCTTCCTTGTGAGCCACCAGGACTGTGATTTCACCCAGATTGCATAATGTGTCACATAGTCCTTGGTTCAGCTGACAACTAGGGAAGGTCACTGGCAGGATCTTTGCTGTGCTAATGCTCTCCAAGCAGTTGCAGATATAATTAGAAAATTTGCAAGGCAATTGTTCCTTCTAGTGGAAAGAATAACTAATTTAACCTCACAAAGGCTATTGTCAAACAAAGTTCTAAAGATGAATTTACTGTCAACTCAAAAAATATATTTAATATCTTGAAGATGGCTGTGGTTTTATTACAAGCCATTGCATACCATACAGTCATATATATAGATGCTTGGGGTAGGTGAGGCATAGTGCATGTGTAAAGTTTCTGTTTTCATCTTATGTGTAGTAATGAGATCTGTATGTTAGCTAAGCAAGATAGTTTATCTTAGGTGCAATTACAGCATGATACTGTGGAGCATCTCCCTTATGATGAAAGGCTGAGGGGGCTGGGTCTCTTTAGCTTGGAGAAGAAAAGATTGAGGGGTGACCTCATTAATGTTTATAAATACATAAAGGTCCGGTGTCAGGAGGATGGAGCCAGGCTTTTCTCTATTATGTATAACGATAGGCCAAAGGGCAATGGGCGTAAGCTGGAGCATAAGACATTCCACAGAAACATAAGGGAAAATCTTTTTCACTGTGAGGGTGATGGAGCTCTGGAACAGGCTGTCCATAAGGGTTGTGGAGTCTCCTTCTCTGGAGACATTTAAAATCTGCCTAGATGCATTCCTATGTGACCTGCTCTAGGTGATCCTGCTCTGGCAAGGGGATTGACTAGATGATCTTTCAAGGTCCTTACCAAACCTTAACATTCTGTGATTCTGTGATATGCAGCAAATTGAGAGAGAGTTTGGTGTAAGTTGTTATTCACTGAACAACCTCTCTGGTCAATTTGGTGTCATGGACAGGATTGCCATGGATAAAGTGCTGCAAATATAAAAGTGTGCACCTTCCTGACCAGCAATAGAATAGGCTTGAAAATTTTGGAACTAAGCAGTAGAGTGGATAAAACAATACAGAAGGGAGGAAAAGGTTAGACAAGGTAAAGGTGAAGGAATTGTTTACACAGTAGTGGGGGTTTTCTTATCTTGCACGCAAAAAGAAATTGAAGAGACCCCTTCTCCTGAGAGTATTTAAAATACAGAATATACTACTTTGAAGTCCAAAAATGAAGTATGTGAATGCATCACTGGCTTTTGAAAGGGAAAGCAAAGAGAAATTGGTAACATAAGTAGATACCCTCATGACTGAAAACCAAAACCTAAATAAAGAAAATAGGGAAGTTAAAATGTTACTGTCTCGTCTGAAAAGTGAGAGGGGCAATTACTGGAAAAAAAGAATTCTTTTACTGAGTCAGATACCATTCTTGGTTTCAGTTAAACAAATCTGCAAATTAATACACTACAGAGATCCTGCAACATGGAGACTTTTGGGATGATTATGGCAGTGCTGTTTTGGTGGAAGATTCTGATCCTACCCCAGAACACGTGCCTGTATGACTGTTGATTAAAACTGAAGTCACAGACAAGGGGGATGGCAAAGCCCATGTTACTGTGTGCTCCGATCTGTGGTCTCCATTTGAATTAACAAAGTCACAGGGGAAGTATTGCAGATGTCTGGAGTCATCTGAGATGGAATATGTGTGGTGAGCTTCCCTTATGGGGTGAGGACTACAGAATCTTACTGACAGAGGAAGAAGAATGAGGCTATTTGGTCCCTGGATTGTTTCTAACCACTGAATGAGGCAGTCATAATTTCTCATTAACTGCATGTGCAGTTGTCCAGCATATCTGTTGGGCCACTGCTGCAGTGGGGGTGTCTGTGAATTTTATTGGTGCAATTAATTGCTTTGAAATTCATGGCCTTGCTGTTATGAGTAAAATGAACAATATTTGGTCTAGGACTCCTAGACCTTCTGGATTTGATATGGGTTTAAAACATACAGCAAGTTTGCCCTTCCTTATTTTAACTTGTTATCAAGCCTGGTCCAAAGCCCAGTGATGGAAAGAGGTTCATTTATGGTATTCTCTTGTGGCTTACAGATGAAAACTGAAAAAGAAGGATATCCAAACAAGATTATGCACATTCTTAAAGAGAATTAATCTATGTGGCAAGGACCTTTCATGAAGCACTTTGCTTTCATGACCTACAGAGAGAGGGTTAAGTTGCCAATCTGCTTCCCATTCCAGGTCATTGTAGTTCAGTTCTGAACAGAGTCAGTCTCAGTGCTGTGCCACTGGAGCTAATCTGAAACCATTCTTACCTCCCCAAACTCCCCTCAGATAAGTTTAAACTGAAAAACAAAGAATACAAGACAAAGAATAGGTCAGTGAGAGTGGAGGTTAATGGTCACATATTCTTACTATCACAAAGCACTCAGCCTGATTTGCACAGGAGAGTTGACCTGGTAATTTTTCAATTAACTTCAAAAGCTCCTCATGAGTGACTAAAAACGCACATCTGCTTTTTTTCTGCAGCTCTACTTACTGTTTTATTTGGTCATTTTGCTGAGCTGTTACATGATGCAGATGATATAATTAGAATTGCATCATGATCACATGAGCGGCACACACTAAAGGAGAGCAGAACTTGACTGAGTCATGCTGTGCAGTATCTTCTGCATGGGGATTCCAGGGCTGAACATGAGCCCCAGGTCTCGCCCTCCTGCAGCTCCAAATCAGCCTCCCTAAACATCACCATGTGAACACATATCCTTCCCAGCAGCTGGGCTGTCAGGGCTGGGAAGTGCAAAGTGTTTGGTTCATTTGCATTAGGAAACCAAAGAGAACCCAAAGGAAGAATATGTAAATTCAAAGATGAATTTAAAAAAAAAAAAAAAAAAAAAAAAAAGGTTTAGTTTTGGATGGACTGGATAGTAAGTTTGAGTGTGAAGAGTACAAACTGGGGGGATCTTGTTATAAATAAGATGGACAACAATGAGGTTTTTAGTTGATTTCTTTTGGGTTTTTCAAAATATGAGTCCTGTAACCAGAAAAATTCTAGGTGCTTGATATTGAAAAGTAAGTTTTCCTGTAAGCAAATTCCTATCAGACTACAGGTTGTGTGAATTCTTTCATATCCTTCTGAAGCTCTTGCTAATAGCTGCCACAAAAAGGAGAAGCTGGAACAGCCTCTTCTTCTCTAACAGGACAAGTGTTGCATATAAAGGATAGAGAAAGTAGATAAACTAAAGCCAGTCCCACTCTGGACACTACCTTTGAAATGAAACAATTATTTTAGCAGCATGAGCAAGTGTTACGGTGGTAATTCAGCCCTTCACTCGGCGACTCTTGAAAGAACAGCAATTCTGTTTCTGCCTTTGGGTTGTTTCTAGCTGTTTACTGCCTGACTGCACTGACTTCTTGTGATCAATCTATTAGCTACTGCATATGCTGTACAATATTCATGTGAGTGTGAGCAGAAGCACAGCTTTTTCCAGGAGGCATCTGGGGGAGGGCTCACATTTCACTGGTGCCCTGGTACCAGTATGCACTCGTATGGAATGACATCAAACAAACAAGTGATTCCCTTGGAGTGTGTCCTGGGAACTTAAGGAGTTCTGACATCCCATTTGCCTTGAATTTAACATTCTGATGACATCTTGCCTGACTGTAATTTTATACAATTGTAAGCCATGGATTTTAAGCTGTCTGAAAGAGATTAAACTGTTTTCCAACCAGCTGCTGCAGTCTGATGCTTGGCATATGGGTAATGGATAGGGTTACCAATTTGGAATTGTGTGGAAAATTAGTGAATACCTTTTACAAAAAACAATGCAGAAAGATTGGGCAAATTGTTTAGAAAACTAGGAGGTAATTGCTGTGTTCTGGCAAACGCAAATTTATTTATTTTTTTTTTTTACGGACAGACACTTGCTTCTTATTTTGAATTTTATTTTCCTGTGCATATACCGTATATAAAAGCTTTTAATGTTACTGACATCAGGGGAAAAAAAAAGCTGCTGCAGATGAGTAAGGCAAGACCTTCACCTTATGTAACTGCTGAACCGTCTTTCAATCCAGCCGTGTGATATCGCTTCACATGAAATGGAAGTCTGCCACATGGTCAAGAGCTATTTATTCCTGCTCTCAGGAGGGTTTTGTGGTGAATGTGTGTCTGCTGGTTGATTAAAATACGGGTATGACTCTCCCTTAGCTGGTATAGCATCTCCAGAACTCCACTCTTAAAGCTACTCCTGGTGCTAGAGTCATGAGTGCAGGGTCTGGTGCTCCTTTCTAGCAGATGCTGCTGTTTACTGGGAGTGGGAAGGGTGACCTCTGCATGGTTTGGAAAGCAGCATTACCCTGCTTGAGATGGGTTTATGTGGGGTGACCAATACAGCCAGTGAGATATGGCTGCGGGATGGGCTGGCGGGGGAACTGGACACGCCAAGTAAGATGCCGCTTCCTGCTCTGGCAGCGGCACAACCCTTCTCAGATGGTGTCTTGCAGTATCTGTTGGTGTTTTCCAAAGAAGTCACAATCCTTGTTCAAAAAACTCGGTCAAGTTCAGAATAGTACTGTTCTACTCCAAAACTAGGTCGCCAACTAGAAGAAATAAGAGCAAAATGAAAATATTAGAGTGTTCAGAGGGATAATTTCTCTTAAGGCTGTAAGTGGTCTATTGTGCAAAGGTTTAGGAGAATTGTCTATGTTTGTTGAATAGCACAAGCAGGACATAATTTACAGCATGTTTAGGCTTTGGAAGTGACTGTATTACCAAGTGTGCTGTGACCCAGTTAGGGAGAACATGATGCCTGATACCTGGTGGTAGTGCAGGTAGTTCTGCACTTTGATATGAGTAATATTTCTCTTTCCTTAATAAAATATGAGTTAGGTTTTACAGCTTTTCCAAGGCTTCCCCTCCCCACTCTGTTTCCAAAATATTGTTCAAAGATAATTGCCTACGTAAAGTCAGGAGAAGTTCTAATGTTTTGTTACCTTATAAGAGAGGAAGGAGGTAAAAATATGCTGTTAGAAGACTGTCTAAGTCAGAGCTTTGTTCCCATCTGCCTCTGCAAGAGTTATGCTGCATTATGACCGTGATATTTTCACTTGATGCTTCTTTGCGACCACTTCATTTTCAGGCGAGTCGGAGTCAAAACCCTGGAGCTGAGCATGTCTGATGTTTTGGAAATTCAAACTTAATCATCTTGAAGGAAAACATAAACTGGAGCAATAATCCTGCTCTGTGCTTCCTCCTTTCCAAAGACATCCGAAAGCTAACAAAGAAATTGCTCATAATGAAAAGAAACAGGAGACTGCCTGATTGAAAGGAGAATGAATGGTGAGATTGGAGGAGGTATTTAGTCCACGCAGGTTTGCCTCGGTGATGATGCCTCACGTGCTTTGGAAAAGAGGGTTGCAGTTCACAAACTGCAGGTGAGCCCTTGCTGTGCATGTGAGCGAGTAAAACATCCCTGCTGAAACCACAGTGTCCTGGGTACTGCCCACATCCAGGGCTGTGGGCTGTGGCTGCACCTCTGGGCTCAGGCTCCTGTGCAGCAGGGTGGGGTCTGGCAGCCTTCAGAAATCCTTGGCCATGTTCCTGGTGGCTCACAGAAGACTACAGCAGGATAACAATTTTAGGAATGTAGGAGTTGCCTCAGCAGTTACCAAAGTTGTATCTTAGACACTGATTAAAAATATTCTTTGTGTAGGTTGAAATAATAACACCATATTGTACTGACTGGAGGGAGAGGGGGAAGAAATAATCGGACTTATTTTCAATAGACATTGTTGAAAGGGATCCAACATGAATAGAGATGATGTTTTTAATAGTTTCACAGTTATATTAAGCTAAACATAGATAATAAGGGTATTGCTTTTATATGTGTGTACAAAATCTTTCCATTATTAACATTTAAAAATAGAAAATGGCATCAGAACATTGATTTAGGGCATGATGCTACTTGCTCTGGAATTTTGTCATTTACTTCAATGGGAACAGTTCCTTTAATGAAAGTAGAGATTTTAAAATAAGTCTTAATAAAAAATTCTGAGATATTATCTTTTGTTTTTGTGATTTAGACACAGCTGGGAGCTGAACACTGTGTGGCTTCTTGTTGACTCCAACCCCCTGCCCCCAGTGGTATGGGAAGGAGAATCAGGAGAAAAAGGCAAAACCTTGTGGGTTGAGATCAGGAGAATTTAACAGAACGGTGCAAGAAGAGAAGAAACAACAGTAATAATAATAATAGTAATGAAACGGTATATATAAAGTGAGTGATAGGAAAGGTACCAAACTGCCTACACCTGCATTGACAGTGCTGCTAGAGACCTGCACCTCTGCCCAGCCCACTCCCAGCCCTTCTATAGTGGGCAATGCCATCAGTAGGGTGCTGAATATCCCATTGGCCGGTTTGGTTGTCTACTGGTGGTTATTGCTCGTGGTGGTTGAAAGTGCTCAGTAAAGACATCTGAAATACAATAAATGAATAAAAGAAAAGGAAGAGTCTGTTGAAACTCAAGGGGACTCTGAAATTTCCCTCCTAAGACAGATGGACACATAATGCAGCAAAATGATTTTTATCACCTCCTGTGTCTCAAAAGCCTATCTTTAAAAAAACCTTTAATGCAGTCTCTTTACACCAGATTGTGATACTGCTGGCTCTGATTCTGATTTCAACTGTAAATTAAGACTAATTCTGGTGAGCTTCTTGTAAAATATATGTGTGAAATGAGACTTGTGATTTCTGCTTTTGCAAAATTACTGAGCTTTTCTGGGCTTTGGGGACTGGAGCATCTCTCTTACAAGGAAATGTTAAGAGAGATGGGACTACGTAGCCTGGAGAAGAGAATACTGAGAAGAGACCTTATCAATGTCTATAAATATCTAAAGGATGAGTGCAAGGAGAATGAAGCTGAGCCCTTTTCAGTGGTGCCCAGTGACAAGACAAGGGGCAATGGACATAAGCTGTAACACAGGAGTTTCCACCTAAATATGAGGAAAAACTTCTTTACTGTGAGGGTGACAAAGCCCTGGAACAGGCTGCCCAGTGAGGTTGTGGAGTCTCCTTCTATGGAGATATTCAAAACCGACCTGGATGCGATCCTGTGTGATGAGCTCTAAGCCAGCCTGCTTTGGTGGTGGTGAGGGGCGGGGGCGGGGGGGGGGGGGATTGGACTAGATCATCTCCAGAAATCCCTTCCAACTCCAGTGATTCTGTGATTCTGCAACCCTGGGGGTACCTGACAGCACACAGTACCCAGTAATTTTCACCGGGCTGCCCCTGCATCATATTCTTCTGTGTGCAATTCAAGATGTTAACTTGTGCTATGACCACAAATGAGAGGTAAATCTGCAATATATAAAAACTCTGCCATCTCACCCCTGAGAGTCTGAGGCTGGATCTGTAGCAGCATTTGCAGTCCAGATGTCACTGAGCTTGCAATTCACTAGCTGCAGCAGCTACATGAAACAGACCTTGGCAACTGAAGGGCTGGGTACCAGCACTAGTTGTGTGGATTGTGATGGTCTTTAACTAGGTTTTCAGTCTCTTCTTGTGTACATCTGTCCTGGCTTGAGTGAGAACAGAACCAATTCTGTGCAGTAATTTTACTTTTCAGCTCAGTTCTCCTAACTAACTGCACTGTCTGAAGTTAGCAGCCTGTTCTCACAGACAGTGTCTGCTTCTAGCAGTGATAATACCCCATGTTTAGAGTTACTACCAAGGATTGGTGTGCAGACCAAGGCCACTGCTGGGTCTTGTGTGCAATATTGGGTGCAGAAAAGTGAAAGTCTGCACCTGCAGGGAGGAGCAGGCAGGACAGGTGACCCTAAACTGATCAACAAGGTATTCCATCCCATACACATCATATTTGGTCTAGAGCTGAGGGATCCGAAGGATCTCTGGGCTCCTCTCCCCTCTTGGACTGCTTTGCCAGCTTTGTTTGGCTTGGCTCGGGTCTTCTTTTGGTTCCTTCCCCAGAGCACCCAAGGAGGACTCTGTCCATTCTGCCTTTGATCCAATCTGCGTGTTCCTGAACCTGGTACCAGAATCCAGCTCCTGAACACAGCTCCCGTCTGCTGCGGGGCCCAGTCTGGGACTGCCCCGGTGCCTGCTCCACAGCATCAGTGGTGACGGTGATGTAATTACCATCAGGGAGGTTGGGTTCCATACTGGTTTTGTATATATTTGTATATATTCCATTTTTATTATTATTAATTTCTTTTTCATTAAAGCTGTTGTAGTTTCCTTTTCTAATTGCTAAGTCTCTCTCCCTTATTCCCTTTCTCTTCCCCTTTGGGGAGGGAGGGGGGGTAACAGAGAGCATCTGTTATAGGTCTAAGGGGCCTCCCTGACCCTAAACCATGACAACATCTTAGAGAATGCATAAGGAAAACTGAAGAAGATGGAGCTTAATTAACTTGCCTTTTCAGGGGGAATGAATCTGCACTGATTCACTGACTCTGCTGGAATTGCTTGTTCCTCTGTAACAGCTAAGGGAAATAACAATGTTGTACAAATCAGATGCAGGTGAACTAATAAATAAAAATATATCCCTGCTGTATTACAAGATCCAGGCTGCAAGAGCCAACCAGTGCAGCTCATTTTTGTTTTTCTGATACCAAGTGACTCCTGAAAGTCCAGATGATGCAATTCAATTCTCCTTGCTTCTGGAATGAAGCAAAAACTCTCCTTTCAGATCAACAAGGTGGTGTTCAGTTTAGACACTGTCCTATACATACCACATGCACATGTGGAAGAAGCAAATCTTGCCTGTGAAAATCCACAGGATCAATGGGCTCTCATCTGATGCTGACACCTCCACAAAATGTCACTGCCCTTGGAGAGTCACTGGAGTATGGGGATCTATCCATAGGTCCCTCTCCTAGGTCTGCATCTTGGGAGAAATCAGGTATTTCTGGGAGTTGCATGCAGACCCTGAGTAATGGGAGTGAGGCCAAGAAGGAATCAGTGTGGGTCTGTCAAAGGGGAAAAAGTCTGCAGTACCTGGCTGCATAGCCCTGTCTGGGACCCCTTTCTCCTCTGCCAAAGTGCACGATATCTTCTTTTGACTACTTTAGGAGGAAAGTGACTTTTGCTGCCTGGGTAGTTTTTTGGTCTTTTCACTATATCCCTTTCCCTTCATTTGCAACTCACTGTTTTCCTTCACCGTGACAGGCTTCTGTGAATTTTACGTAACAAATTAATTTTTTTTTTTTTCTAATGTAAAATAGAGGGGAAAGTGTTTTCAACTACTATTACCTGCACTAATGAGTGGAAATCTTCCCTTTAAATTCCTAGTAACTGTGATAGTTCTTGACATTCACAATGCATGCCAGTTAGTTTTTGAGAACAGGTTATTTCTGTGTGGCAAATGAATAAGAGTTCCTGGAAAGATGCTGCAGACCTTTAATGACCGGGCTGACTCAACAATCAATGCCTGCAAACATTTCCTTGGATTTAATAATTTTTAAAATCAATCTGTTGTCTAGATGCTGCTGCTTGTTCAGTTAGGTATGCAAAATCAGGAATGGCAAGCATATGTTGTTAAAATTTTGCTGATGATAATGCTATCCTTCTTCGTATACTAATAGGAATAGGTGCATCTGCAGCTGAATCTTAAGAAAAATGTTAATTGAATGAATTATGAGATGGAGAGATCTTGTAATTAAGATTTAATTTTTTCCTTGTTGTGTTTAGATAATACTTTTTTGTGGAGTTTGAATGACTCCTGTAAAAAAAGATGAAAGTCCCTGACTGCATTTCTACATGTACATGCCTCTGTATTTGTTGTGACTGCAAATACTTTTACACGATTCCTTTATGCTGGCATTTGAGAAGTAGCTTTTTTTCTAGCACTGTGGCATAGTTCAAAAAAAGTAATTAACTTCAAACTGATAACATAATTCACTTGCCTGCACTCCTAATGTTTCTTGTTAAATAAAAACTTTCAATTCTCTACAATTTTCAGAGAGATTATGATTAGAAATGTACAGTATTAAGAAAGAGATGTTTCTCATGCAGGGAACATAACAGTTTTAAAAAGACCATCAGTGGTGACATACACCTAGTCATTCACTGCCACTGATGAACTGAAGCCCTGAACCCAAACTCACAATTTGGTCATTTCATACAACATTTGCAGAGGCAACTCTGTTTAGTCAGCTACGTTGCAAAGGGAAAAACAGGTGTGTGGGGACCTTCTAAAGCAGTGTATGTGCTTACATGGAGATTGCATCTGTTTATTCCCAAAGTAGAAGGGGCTAGACCTTCTGAAGAGCTATTTCCTCCTGTTATTTTTCAGTCAAATTTTACATTATGTTCTGATTGAAAGATGTATTCTGCCTTCTCCACTGAAGTTAATGAATTTCTGCAAAAACTGAATTTCACACTGAAAGCTTCTTAAAAAAATAACAAACCCAAAAGATTATTCCAAGGATTTGTCAGTGACAATAGAAACAAGATTTATTCCTGCATTTGAGATAACA
This sequence comes from Todiramphus chloris collaris, assembly GCA_025345505.1. Classification (NCBI taxonomy): domain Eukaryota; kingdom Metazoa; phylum Chordata; class Aves; order Coraciiformes; family Alcedinidae; genus Todiramphus; species Todiramphus chloris. The sequence goes on from JANVCC010010406.1 coordinate 32,140,627, forward strand.
GCTGGGTACTCACTGGTACATAAAAATAGCTATGTAAGTGTGTGTATGTGAGCTGTGTGTATCGTCTGCAGAGTATTGGAAAATCCCCAAGCAGTGGCCTAGACATACAGATATTTGCTTTAAAATATCTTTTCAAGTCTAGACTCCTCTAAGCACATAACACATGTACATTTTGTGGCTAATTCATGGCAATTTTGAAATGGGAAGTATTTAGAGGTGATTGTATCATTCTCTAGCTTTTTTTCCTACCTGAATCAGTCTCCCAGGCTCTTCCTGCACAGAAAATACTGGTGCGCATCCATGGACAGCTTGGGCAGGGTGTTTCTGCTGGCTTCATCACACAGGTTGTGGAGCTCCTTCCAACACCCTTGTGGCAGTGAGTACTTTGAAATATTGTACTTGGCATGCCAAAAGTTCACTTCTCCCCCCATTCAACTGTACTAAATGAGTGCTATACAGATGTCTTTGTCCTGCTGGATGAGATGGCATTTCTGGAGCACAGTGTGCTGGAGCAGTGCAGTGGGGCTGACAGGCAGCAGTGAAACGGACATTGCAGAAAGGCTTGTGTTCTGATCCCCTTTGTCCTGATTTGTGAGACCAATGTGTGTAATTGCCTCTCATCTTGATCTCTTTTGGTTCTAATACCTTTTGTAAGAGTTCTGAGAAAGCTGGAGTCTCGGGTGTTAATTTTATTAAGCCTTTTCTTAGGAGCTAATAGAACTGGGGAAAGCTGATGGCTTTGTCAAACACGCTGCACAGGATGCAGAGGCTGTTGTGCGGAGGCTGTAAGGAGAAGTGGCTTGGCGTGTCAAGAGTCAGTGTGCAAGTGATTAGTGGACATGTTGTCTGAGGGGCTTTTAATCCTCATTTAATAAAAGAAGCCAGGTAACCTAAAGGTAAAGGCTGTGCTAATGAAGATAGGTAATTTTGCACAACTCCAGTGTAGTCTGTCTAAAACTTCTTGTATGGTGTGGTGCTGTCGACACGCTGGAGGGATGGGATGTCACCCAGAAGGACCTAGATAAGTTGGAGAGATGGGCCCAGGTGAACCTCATGAGGTTCAACAAGACTAAGTGCAGAGTCCTGCACCTGGGTCAGAACAACCCTCACTATCAATACAGGCTGGGAGATGAGGTGCTGGAAAGGAGCTCTGCGGAAAAGGACTTGGGGGTGGTGGTGGGTGAGAAGCTGGACATGAGCCAACAGTGTGCACTTGCAGCCAAGAAGGCCAATCGCATCCTGGGCTGCATCAAGAGAAGTGTGTCCAGCAGATCGAGAGAGAGGTGATTCTGCCCCTCTGCTCTGCTCTGGTGAGACTGCACCTGGAGTGCTGTGTCCAGCTCTGGAACCCTCTACACAGGAAAGACAGGGACCTGATGGAGCGGGTCCAGAGGAGGGCCACTAAGATGATCAGAGGGCTGGAATACCTCTCCTATGAGGACAGGCTGCTGGGGCTGTTCAGCCTGGAGAAGGCTCAGGGGAGACCTACTAGCGACCTTCCAGTACCTGAAGGGGGCTCCAGGAAGGCTGGAGAGGGGCTGTTTACGAGGGCCTGTAGTTAAAGGATGAGGGGTAATGGGTTTAAATTAGAGAAAAGTAGATTTATATTGGATATCAGTAAGAAGTTCTTTACATTAAGGGTGGTAGAACAGTGGAATGGGCTACCCAGGGAGGTGGTTGAGGCCCCATCCCTGGAGATATTCAAGGTGAGGTTGGACAAGGCTCCGAGCAGCCTGGTCTAGTTGAGGGTATCCCTGCTTACTGCAGGGCATTTGGACTAGGTGAGTTTTGGAGGTCCCTTCAACCCCTAGCCATTCTAGGATTCTATGTTTGGAAACATCTCTCTTGGGCAAACAGAGGATTTTTAAACAGCTTGTGCATCCAAGTCAATTCTCAGACTAAAGCTCTTCCAGGAAGTGAGAAAACACATATATTTAAAAGAAAAAAAATAATCTGTAATACATGAGCTAACAAAAAAATAAGACCAAAGAGCTACAGCTGTGGCGGAAGTTGTTTTGAGTTATCTCCAAAATGTAAAGACTCACCAGTGAATGAAGATGTGGAAATTAATCCAACCTTGTACACAGCCCCAGGTCTTGGCCTCTTTTTAGCTAACCTGCATGAAAACATACCATGAGTTAGGATGCTCCAGGACACAGAGGCATTTAAGGTAATCTACAGCCCTTTCACCATTACAGTGTTTTGTGTAAAAGTTAATCTCTGAATACTTCCTTTGGTTTTATGAATCGGTAAGAGGTCTCAAGCTATTCTGGGTGAGCTGTTTTTGTCCTTTCTTCTAGAAAGCTACAAATCTACAAATTGTTGCACCCAACTACAGGTAAATTGATTTTCTTTTGTCCTTCATACAAATTTTCTTTGCATTTAAGGCACAATGTCACCTCCACACACCTCCTTTTTGTGGGAAATGAAAACCTTCCTGACTGTGATCTCCATGTGGGTCTCTTTTTCCTCACCTTTACCTCATTTCTTCTCCTGTCAGTTAAACACAGGATCTAAGAGGAAGATGTGCCAGTATATCTATTTAAATGCACGCTGTTTCTCACTGTTTTCCCATGAGCAATTTCAAGGATGCCTTTTTGTTCCATGAGTGAAACAGTAATTTAGCAGTTTCATGACTACTTTAGATGTTTTGGCTGTTGCTGTAAATGTTACTTGCCAAGCTACAGTTGTCCCAAAACTCATCCCATATACAGATGATTGCTAACTTGCTCTCTCTCTTTTTAAAAAGAAAAAAAAAACCAAACAAACCTTTCTGTTTCACTGTGGGTAAAAACTGTGGCCTTTTCTCAGGACCTACTATGCTTGAGAACAACAATGCAACTTCCTGATCAGAGTACAGAGATTGCCCTGCTTTTTGTTATGCTTTACTGGGTTTGGTTTCTTCTTTTTCTTTTTGGTATTGGACCTCTTTAAATTTTTCACAAATAATGTACTCTAAATTGGCTGATGGAGGTAAAAGAAAAACTGTGTAGATGTATTGCCTGCTATCCCAGAGTCTTTACTTGAAATATAGGCTATCATTAACAATAGTTTAGAAAAAAACCATTAATGCTCCTTGGGAGTAGCAAGCTTCACACTCCAACAGCTGGTGACTGAGTGCTTAAACCAACAACTAGGTCTATGGCTTCTTGATTTTTAAATTCTTCCCTTAGAGCACAAAGACCAATAAAAACAGGGAAATAGAACTGCTCCCACCTCTTCTCGTTTACTCATCCAGGATGGTCTCTTCTGCCTGGGTTTATGCCCAAGGCAGTACCTAGGTACGTATCACACTCTAAATATTCACAATGCTTTTTTTCAGACTTGTGTGCATGGGCAAGCTCTCTCCTCACTGATAAGAGGCTTTCTGGATGCTGCCCAGGGCTTTTGGAGGTGGTTGTTATATGAGACACCTGGTTTCCTCTTCAGCCCATTGGCAGACTTCCAGGTCCTGCAACTGTATCCCCAAAATGTGTTTGGAAAGAAAATTCTGACTTTAATTTTGGCGCTGTACTTGATTTGATTTCTGCTTGTGATTAGGCTTAGTGAATGTGGTGGAAACTTGTGCAATACTTACTGTCATTTTCTTCTGCACTAGCTCATACCATTCTGTGATTTTTAACTCCCCCAGAGGTATTGCAGCTGGACCTCAAGGGCCTCATGTTTGGTTTTCTTGTCCTAATAAATTTTAAACTCTGTTGCTGGCTATACCAGTTTTCTCTGGTGGTTTGTTTGCTTTTTTTTAATTGGTTTCCTTATGTATTATTAGAAATAATACTAAGCAGCAGCAACTGAAGAACATAGTCCTGGTTCCTCTCATGTGTAAAGGCTGTTCTGGGGCTGCTGACCTCTCAGGGAGCATGCTTTCTACCTCTCATCCTGCATGCAGATGGTGATTGCAACCGGGACTTGGTGGCAGGGAAGAGTGATGGCTGGTGCTGATCTACAAGGGTGTTTCTGTCTGCATGCTGTCTGCTTTGGGCCATGGCCTTCCCTACATCTACAGGGATCAGCATCAGGACTGGTGCATTAATACTGAATTTTCCATTTGATGAATCCCTGGCACCTTTCCCACTGCTTGGTTTCACGCTGAGAATACATGCCTAGAAGTAGCCATCAGTGTGCTGCCTCATTGTTTGCACAGATCAGTGAGATTTCCCTTTCTTGCACATTTTAACAATGATATGATATTTTCCCTGGCATGTTTTTTTCCCTTTACACTTAATCAAGGAGCTTTCAAGTGGTACAATCAAGATGGTTTATAAGCATTGCATCTTTGATTTGATAATCTCCTGCCATTTTGTTGTTTTTTAGCTTCTCAATTGCAGTCTGGGATTTAGGATTAGATAAATAAAAAATGAAAGGGGAAAATTCATTACCTAGAAATGTATTTTTAAATTGAAATTCTGTGAACCTCTGTGAGTTGAAAAGGTTCATTTCTCTCTCTCTCTCTCTCTCTATATATATATAGAGCAGTATAATTGGATTTCCATGGAAAAATTATTTCAATACAAATACGTCCTTGCAATGAGAAGCTCTTCAGTGTCTCACCCTTCATTACCAAAAGGAAACAAAGACATTTCAGGAATGATATATTGTATTAGCACAACATGAATAGAAATAATGTCATACTGTATCTGGGATAATACTAAATTCAGGAGTTAAGCTAACTTGCAATCAGATGAACTCCATAACAAATGATGTTTTACAGAGTCTTCCCTAGATAACACAGGAAAAAGCATTCAGGAAATCTTACACATCTCCACAGTAGCAGGCAACTGCCCATCTTTCTGAGTTTCATTTCTGACACGTACTGTTTTCCAGGAAATGTGATGTGTTTGAAATGTGTATTGAACTCACAGTAATGGAGTGCTCTGACAGGTTCAGTGAACAAATGAAGCTAATGACAGTGTTTAAACCTATGAATGTTCAGTGACCGGATGTATTGCTTTGTTTACATTAAAATAAAAGTTCTTCTTTTAGTATATTCAGATTAGATTGAATGCTGAGTATAAAAATTCTTGATATGGCAATTCACTGCCCTCCTCATAGCCTTCAGCATATGTATTTTTCATGTTTAATATCGATACAGAAGCATATAAGTAACTGTGATGAATTTCCTAAGTAAGTTTTTTGTTGAATCACAGGACAACTTAGATTTAAATTGTCTTGGAAAATAGGCACCATTATTATTTCCAAATAATGATCATTAAATAATTTCTGCTAATGCCTTTACAAAAGTGATCACTTCACAGGAAGTCAGTGGTTTCCTAATGGGGATCCTCACTAATTTCATGGATATGACTCTATGGATAGAGTTTTAGGAAATTTGCGATTTCCTGAGTCTTTGCACCTTCTATCTAGAAATGCTATTCTGTCAAGCTTAGAAAACATGCCTAAAACTATGTTTGACTGGGCTTAAAACCTTCTTTCTTCCCCAAACTCTGCACTTGGAAAACAAAATGAAACATGGGTCTAGCTCTCAAAGATATAATGAGTTAATAGAATTGTATTTTCTTTCCATTAATATCTTCCCATTTTATAATGTCTTCTTTCCACTTGAGGAAAATCAAGATTAATATATTTAATTTATATGGTCAGGAAAAGAGTCTGGAAGTGTGGATTCTTCATCTCCCTGTTCTTGAAGAAAAGTTTTAGAATGGAAAATTATCACTACATGGTGATTTTTTTCTGTTTTGTCCTCAATAACATCAGTCAGTCCAAATATCCCTTCCACTGTTTTATTTCTGTGCTGTCATGAGCTCTACAACTCTCCAGGGCTGTCCTTAAGAGTCAGAAAAACACATTAATTCTCCTAACCTAATGAACATATTGTTACAAATACATAGTGGAACAACTCCAACTCTCCACACTGACAGTATTTATAAGCATTTACTGATATGAGGTGATGCTTTTTATGGTCTTTTTCTTCTGTGTTTTGTAGTGAACGACCAAAGGAACCAGCTGTGGAAATGGCACTTGAGAGATGAAGGTCCGATGAAGAGAGCAGTGCTAGAGAATACATACAGTGGATTGCATAAGACTCCTTTATTTCATGAAAAAAATTCAGAAAGAGCTGGGTTTAGCCCAAGAAGAACAGTCAACAGGGGATCTCTCCTTCTGGAGAATACAAATGAGCTGGAGAGGATGTTTGACTGAATGTGACAAAGGCCTGTATCCATCACATCTGCATGGCGTACATATCCAATGCTTGAGCTCTATCAGCAGACCTCACTGATTTTTTATGGTGCGGCTTTTTATTATTAGACCATTATACTCTGTAAAGGTCTGTGTGATCGGCAGCAGAAACAACAACCTACACTCAATTTATTATATGCAACTCTGCTCTAGGCCACAAGAATGAATATGTCTTAAACACATAAAACCCAATAACAGCTAGAAGTTAAACAAGCCCCCTGAATGCAGAATCAAGGCTTTCAGACTTACATGCTTTTGGCATAGGACCAGAAGGTGTTCAGTAAGGAAGAGTAGCAACATCACTGTATGACAACCTAGGCCATCCTGTTCTTTAGATGGGATTATTCTCTGAGCGATGTTATTTCTATGGACTCAGCTGCCCTGCAGGTCCAGTCAGGTGGCAAGTTGGTGGGTTCATGGAGAAAACAGTTCTTACCGATATTCTGTGTAAAACTGAAAGGGTAGGGCTAAATAGAGAGATGTTCCCTGTATTTGTGAATAGAGATGTTTTATTTTTTTCATAGCGATTTAGGTTTTGCTGTTTTCAGTAAAGCAAAGCAGATTGTGGTAACAGTGAACAAGAATCAGTTAACTTATTTATTTTCCTTTGCTGCAGGGTGGATAGTTTTAGAGACTGTTTTAAAGACAATCAGAGACAATGCTGCATGCAACACTGGAAAGTGTTCTTTCCTTTAGTCTCCTTACCAGGGGTAGTGAAAGGAGCTGCACTTTGTACTTTCCATCTTGCCATGGTGATGACTAACCTACCGTAGAAGCACCCATGCATCTGGTTCGTTCAGTTGTATCTCTCTCCTTCAGACTCTACTGACCCTGCCCGAGTTTCCAGCCTGCTGGTGTCTTACTAGTGTTGATTAGCTGAGGCCTTAAAATCCCTTACCACAGGTTTATTGGAGGGAAGGGAGAAAAATAGAATAGAGTTGTCTAATATTTTAGAAAAATATTAAATTATGTGTTCCAAAATGTTAATGTAATTTTTTTCTCATCTTTTTTTTTTCTTTCCCCAAAATTTTTTATTGCTTTTGCCAACAGTATTATGCATTTCAGATAATGAAAATGAAAAAAGACTGTGAATATTCTTAACTACTGACATTAGTGAAGAAAATGATTGTGCTCCTGAGTATTTTGCAAGTTGTAGGAAGAAAGACTCTTTTTGAATATGCCCTGGAGGTGCATCAAAAAAGTGAATGGGGTTTCTTCTCAAAACAGTATGACTGTGCATAGTCATATATAGTTCCAGCTGTGCATGCGTATGTGTGGTGAAGGAGAAAGCAGGCTGCTTGTTTCTGTCTGTATGAACATGTTAAAAATGACACTGATTTTCATGAGCTCTGCTGGTTAAGATCTCAGAGACACTGTTGGGGACAGTAGAAGCATGGCCTGGAACACCCCTGCATTCTACTTTTGTCAGAAATGCTCTTGTGTCATCTCTTCAGAAATGCTCTCGTGTCTTCTCTTCAGAAATGCTCTCGTGTCTTCTCTTCAGAAATGCTCATGTCATCTCTTCAGTAATGCTCTTGTGTCATCACTTCAGAAGTAAAAGGAAAAGCAACCACTTGGTCACCTGACTTTCCCATATAGTAAGGACTTCACAGTGGTAAAATATAATGCAGTTTCCACCAGTTTTATAGAACAGGTTCAAACTGAGTACAACATAGGTTTGTGTGCTGAATTGCCCAGCTCACATTGAGAAATTAAGAGGGAGTCAGACGATGATACCTCTAGTGATGAATGGATAACAAATGGTTCTGATGTTCAACTAAATTGCTCTGCCCTTTTTCCTCTCTCTCTAGTTAATTACAGTTTCCTGAAAATGTTGCTGACTTATTGGAAATTCAAGGAATGACAGGTCAGCAGCACCAGATGGGAAGGTTTTCACACCATGCTGTGCTTTTGGATGGTCCTACACTCCATTCATGCTCACAAGTCTAAAACTGTGTTTTTTGAGTGTACACATGGTATTTATTTCTTTTACTCTTACACACATTTCCTGGAGAACCACTTCTTATATCTACTGAAAACAAACGCAGTAGGACTGTAAGTTTGACAGAAACATTAATTTCAAAATGTCTTGGAACTCTGAGGCAAAGAGTTCCCACTATCCATTTGCTGCTCAGGATTTATATTTTTCCTTACAAATCCCATTGGATTATCTATGCAGCTTGTTCTGTTACCTCTTCTCGAATTTTCCCTTTATACTTCTCCAGCTTCTTTGTTCTCTTGTCTTCATATGTTCTTCCATACCCACATGCCCAAGCACGCTTACTTACCATCTCTGTCTCTCTCTGTACCCTTCTGACTATCAAAAACTGTGTAAAGTCTCCAAAAGTGTCCTCTCCAGCTCTGACTCAGAAAGAAGCAAGAAAAACAGTTTAAGTATATTAGCACATTCATGAACATATTTGATTTTCACTGGTGTTTCTACTTGGTTTTTTTTTAGCCAGTTTTACTGTTAAGTGGCAGAGAATTGAAGTTCTGTGAGAGCTTACTCCATGATGATAAATCCAAACTATAATGATAAATTTAAGAACTAAGACTATTTTCTCAGGTGTAAAAAGTTGGAGGTTATGCATTATCAGAATGCATTTACAGAATGACACAATTTTTTTGTCTTGATTGAATTTGTGCTGAGGGAGTGGGTTTGCATAATACTTGGATATGTATTGGTGAGGTGTGGAAGCATGTGGAATTCTTTTCTTCTTTAGTGAATGTTCTAACTACAAGGCGCTGTGTAGGGGTAAAGTATTAAGTAATACCAAGTTTATTAATATAAAAGGAGTTTCTGTGTACCAGAAAGATATATTACACAAATCAGATTTTTGGGAAAAGAAATTCAGTAGGATGAAAGAAATTACAGATACACTTGTGAAAATGTAGACAGGGCTGTGAGTAGGCACTGACCTAGAGTTTCAGAGGTCTCTTTTCATGCTCCTTCTCTCTCACATATCCTAGATAACCTTGGATAAATCTCTTCTGCCTTAGTTCACAAAAACTAAGATGGAGGCGTCTTTTGGATGTGTCCAAAACTTCTGTCAACCACAAAATCCTTGCTCAACTGCTGCCAAACTCTGTAGCTGCTTGAATTTCCTCTGACAGGTGTAAGCAAGACTAAGTCTTGCATAGCTGAGTAACTTTGCATCCTTAACCATGTTCGGATCTCATGGTGTTCCCCAAACTAAGTATTCTCTGCTGTCTTCATCCAGTGCAAGAGGTCTGCAAAACCACAAATGTCTACATCTTTGTTCTTGACAGTGTAAGTCCAGTAATTTGGTCTGTACCATTCAAATTATTTCAAGACTGACTTAATTTTTTTTTCCCTGTGTTTTTCTAGAACGATGAAGGAGGGATAGAAGTGAAGATGGCCTAATGGATTTTATTTGGTTTCTTGTGTTCATTTTCACAGGAAAGGACTAAACTGAGTCAAAGAAATTTTGATTTGCCTTATGCTATTGCACCTTAAATGTGCACAAAGAACTACATAGAGAAACTGCTTCACCTACTGCCCTGATGTTCCGCCCGTTCTGGGGGCAATGGCCCTTCCCTATCTGTCCTAGGTACTCATTGCTTTCTGACATGTTATAACGCTGCCATGCAATAAGCTTGAACATGTTTAGTGAAAAAAGGAAAAAAGATAAAGTTCATGGCAGAAAGAAACTAGAGTTTTTGAAGAGTGTCCTTATAAATTTGTATATGATGGCCATGTAAAATATTCAGCTTCATTTTACTGTAATACCTATCACTTGTGAAGTTAAGAGCAAAATCACCTACCAGTGCAGCTGATCACAGACCTCTTTGCCTTCATGAATGAAGGAAATTAATTAATTCCTTAATAAATATGATCCTTTAAGTTATTAAAGAAGACTTTCCATAACAAGAATAAACCATGAATTAATAGTGATAGCAACTTGCAGGCTTACAACGTGGATGAAGTTTTCTGTAATCCTTCTCACATTACAAAGACATTAACACTGTTTTCATTCCGCAGACTAGGAAAATGAAGCTGAGATGGCCAGAGATGCACCAATAGTTGCATGCCCCATCTGTAGCACAGCGAGGGTCTGCATTCAGGACTTCTCGGTGTCACAGGAGTGTGGGGTTCTCTGCACAAGTATACAAGTATATTTGTGGCTCAGAAGACAATGGTTCTGGTTTGTTTTTTTTTTTTTCCACAGGTCCTCCGATCAGTTTCAGGAGATGAGATTCTTGGGAAAGGCTCATGCTAAATATTTGGGTGTTAATCACATTAACCTGTTGTCTTTTGTGACGGTGCTCACAGTAAAGGTTCTGGTTCTTTTCACAAATAACCCATTTTTGACGCAGAAGGTCAGCGCATCAGTACTCCTAAGACAGTCACATACCCAGTAGGCAGAGGGATTGAGTCAGAACGTAGGGTTGTGCCTACATATAGCTACATTAATCTTTTACTTTGGCATTTTGAAAGCCATGGTGCTGCCTCTTGGCCTTTAAGACCTCTGAGGGTGTTAGAAAGTCATGTTTCCTAGGCAATGGATGCTACAGACAGCAGAAAAAAAAAGCTCCCTCCACTTCACATAAGAAATGAGAGGAAATGAGTGTTTGTCTTCTGCTTTCTTGCAGAGAACATTACCTGACCCAAGTTATCTGTTGTCTGTATTATCCTCCACCTTGCTGAATGCTACAAACATGTGCACACCTTTAGATTCAAGAATGATCTATTAAGCCCATGTATCTGTTTGCAGTTTCATTATCCCAGACACCATGAACAGTGATACATTTTCAGAGGAGTCTACAAGAAGATAATCCCAGGAAATGTCCTCTGCCATACTAACTTTGTGTAAAGTAAGAGTCCTGAACTTTCCATAAATAATGAACTATTTTATTGTGCAGCTTTTACTTGTGGAACTAATTTCACTTGTCATCAGTCTTTCCCCTTCTTCTGTAGGGTACTGAGAGTCAAATGAGTAAGCTCAAAGAAGTGTCTGTCCAGTATGATGTCATGCTGTGTAATGACATTGGTACTCAGAGGAGGGATGTGCAGGAGGACTTTCAGTGTCTGCTTTATTGATATTCATGTCCCTCTGGACTTAGCTGAAAAATTCTGAAACAGGTAAAAGTTTGTCATTTGCAAAAGGATGCTATGACTCCTTTACTTTGACCTTTAACAGTACAAGGAGGCTGTGTAAGGGGAGACAGGTGAAATGGTTCACAGCTATGAGCGGCTGTGACTTAGGTGCATATTACACTTTTACTCCCAATGACACAAAAAGTGCTTTGGGGATATGTCATTCCCTCCCACCCCACCCACACTCTTCTGTGTGAAGCACCGCAGCCACATCTGAAACCAAGGACAGTTCACAAGGCAGAGTGAACGAGAATACTGTGGTGAGTGGTGGTCAGTGGGAAGAGACAGTCCTGCCTCCAAGCACTGTGATGGATCAGTGCTTCTGTGGGAAGTGGCTGGGAACCTCCTGGTGCCCGGCATCACTGCTACAGACTCTGTTACAAATCTTCCCTGAAAGAAGAATCAGTATACAACTCTCTGGTAGAAGACTGGGATGTACCAGTAACTGCCTGAGACTGAGGCATGTGAACCTACACCACAGCTAGACTATGATGCTTCTTTCTGGCAAAAGTCTTCTGCTCCAAGAAACTCTAGATTTCATCAGTGAAAGGAAAACAATTGATGGGTGTATGGTAGGACAAGACGAAACACTTCAACATAGGCTAGTGTTTCGGTTGGCATTTCAGTGTTTCGTCCACGAAAATGCTGTTTACATGATGAGAAAAAGGCCTAGAAGTAAAAATTAGTTCTGTCAGAACTGGGATTCTTTGACATGCCAGAGGCTTTCATTTTTTCTTATTTTTATGTCTTCATATATATTTGAAAACTACAGCTCCTTTGGTTATTGAGGGATAGGCCTCAGCAGTAAGGTAATGGATCTTTGGGTATTTATTTCGACCTACAGACTTCTGTGTCAGGATTCTCAGTTCAGCAATTTGAAAAAAACAGGTTCCATTAATAACTCTAACATTAACTGACATCACTGAGTAACTTATTTGTTCTTATAGAGCATCGCAGCTCACAAAGTGCATTTCAAAGGCATTTGACCTTTGCTCGTCCCTTTTAAAAGACATATATAGCTAGGGATTAAAGATGTGAACATGCATGCTACTGTGAAGTAGGTTAAGGAATACATTTACACTGTGCCACCTACTCCTTGGTAACTGCCCATACACATGTTCCTACAACACAGTATGTGTCAGGAAGTGTACAGTTCAGAGGTATGGGTGAAGTGCCTTACATTTAGTGAACAGTGTTGCAAGGCAGGAGCATGCACCAAGCACCACTGTATGATAGTGAAGCATGTGAGAACTATCACCACAGTTTATGTTGCAGTAGCTCATTCATTTCCTTTTATGTCTTAATTTCCTAATGGAACACCTCCATTATAAGTAAAGCTCTCCTTCCTTCCTAGGCCTGGTCTTGTTAGTATGAAAGAAGTCTCACACTGTAACAGCTGGAAAGAGTTCAGTCTCCAAATAAGGGAAAGTGGAAGTTCTCAACCATGCCAAGTAATAAGATAAGCCCTGGGGATCTGTGCTGTCATCTCCTCACTCTGTCTTAGGCCCACTTGTGAAGTAGGGAATATAAAACAGTGTTTTTGTCAAGGTGTGCACTCCAAATTTCAGCCTACACAGCAATGAATTTCCCCAGATGGAGGAACTCTATTGAATCATAAAAGTGCAGGGCTATAAAAAAAAAAAAAGAAACAGTGGTCACAGGTTGATATGTAACCTGACAAATATCTAACCTGTTCAAAGAAAACCCTTCACTAAAGCTGTGCTTGTCACTGTATTTCACTACACTTACAGATTAAAAGTCTCTTTTTCTAGTTTCTAGGTTTCTTTGTACAGTTTCTTTTCCTGGTAGTTTTCACAGTCGACACACATGTATATGAGATGATGACCAACTTCACAAGTTTTTAGTTCAAATCTCTGTAATCCCAGATTCTTTATCAGTGTACTGGTGACCAGCCAGTTATTCCCTCTTTCGTATTTGTGCATTTCATTTAGCTTCTGTAATTGTAGCTATTTGCAGCTCTCTGCTGAATTTTATCATGTGGATTTCAAATGATATCTCCTATTTCTTGGGACCATTTTGAGGTCTCTGAAAGAGCTTGCGATTCTTCCCATGCTTGTGTTTTTGGAAACTCCAGCAAACACTAGGACTACATCATGCAAGTTGTTTAATAAAAGTTTTTAGCAGGACAAGATTCAGGACCTGCCACTGTAGCTGACCTGCCCTCCTTTCTGATGGCATTAGTAGTTTGAATATTTTCCTACAAAATGCTAGTGCTACTACTGTTGTTATTTCTCATTATAATCAATTGCTATTTGCACACTTGTGCCATTCAGATTGCTGCAACCTGATCTTTTTTGTGCTAAGCAATGTGCAGAAACTAAACAAAGCAGTTCTCATAAACTGAGAGAGCTTACATTTTAAGTAAAAAAAAGGTAACAGACTGGTAAATCAAGCTGTGAGGGGAGCATGCTATGAAATTTTCTGCTTGAAAAATGGTTTCCAAACAATGTGTGCTCAGCAAATTGAGTGTTCTGAAGTAGCGCTGTTCAACCTGGAGAGCTGAAGTGCCCGTATATGTCATTAAACTCTCATTTTTTCACAGAATGAAAACTCACAGTTTTTTCTTCCCCCAGAAAAAATGTGTGCTTTTTATTTGCCTGAAGATGCTGCTTCTAATGTGCAAACCCAAATACGGTCTCTTACACTTCATAAACATCATTTTATTTCAAGCACATGGTCACTGAATTTATTCCTGTGCTGAGATTTTATAAATGGCTGCAGTAAACCAGTTTATGAATTTAAAAATCATTCCATAAAGAAGGGCACTGTGGAACTAACCTTGATATATGTTATCTTCCATTGGTGAGCCTCATCTTTTTTGTAGGAGGGAAGGCACACTTTGTATATGATGTCTGTAGGAGCCACATAACATTTTTTCATACCATTTTATGACACTGGTGAAGTGGGCTTGTTCTTTTGTGCCTGTTTCACATGATTCTACCATAAGTATGCCAGGCATATTTTCTTCTGACCTCTTAAGGAAATTAGGCTTTTGTTGTTACAACCTGTGTGTGCTATACATCCCCATTAATCACTTGTTTACCTGTGAGTCAGTTAATGTGAAAGGTTGGCAGTGGTGTTGGTGACATTAAAAAGTACAACTATTTGGTGAAAGTAGGTGGCTGACAAAGGAGAGATCATATTGTTACTCTTACTGAGAGAAAAACATCAGTGTGATCTTAATTAACCCTCATCAGGCAGTGACAGATGACAGCAAGGTTAGGGATCATGGGAAAAGCTTGGGTTTGACCTGTCACCAGTTAGACCCTTGGAGACTGCAGTGACACAACAAAATCCTCTGGAAGCAGGCCTTGCTTGTTTTCCTGCTTACAGAACACCTTGTTATCTCTGCCTTTCATATATATTTTAATATTTTAACATTCTGCAGCCTTTGTGAAGGCTAGCAGTTGCTAGCTCTGGGCCAGGAAGCAGAGAAACCTCTGCAAAGAAGATTGAACCCTGAATTGTTAAAGGCTACGTGTTCAGTTGAGTGGAGAAACCAGAAAGGAAAACAAGTAAAAGCATGGCATCCTATCCAGGGCATGGTGCAGCAGCTGGCACAGCAGCTCGCGTGGAAGGGCACACAGGAAGGGTGCTGAAGCTCTGCCAGCCCAAGAGGTAAGTTCAACTGGTGATCATCAACCTCTGAAAATGTCTCTGCCTGTCAGAAAGCTATATTTTCTATGCTCAACAGAATGGATGTGGCAACCCAGACAAAGCTCCCACAAAAACACTCAGCTGCCCAGGTCTCAGGCTGCAGGGAGTGCCAGAGCCTTTCAGTATTAATGGGTGGCAGTGGTGAGAACAACTCTGTGTGTGGAAAATATACTCAGCCTGGTGACAGAGGTGTGAGAGGAAGTAGAAAGGTTAAGGAGCATCAGGGAGGCTAAGCAAGATAGGCTGCTGGAGTAAAGCTCTGCCCTCCGCAAGAGAGAAACAAGAGCACCCACTAGAAAATATCCAAGATCAAGGGGATCCTGTATCCTCCCCCTGAGAGGTTGAAGGCAACAGCCTGAATTAAAGAAGTGAATGGTGGAAAGTCCATGCTGAGGGGGGCAGGTGAACTCCCTCCTTAACCATTTCCGCCCCAACCCCCCCAGGTTCCTCCATACAACAGGTATGAAGCTCTGAATGTGGAAGACCAGTCAATGGAGGATGTGAATGACCTTCCATCTACACCAGAGATGTCTCCAAGGTCAGAAAGGTCTACCCCCCAAATCATGACCACCTCTACAAGTCAGAAAAGAAAGGTTATAGCTGTAGATGAGAAAAATAAAGGGCCCATATGCCAGACAGATCCTCCTTGTAAGGAAGTCTGCTCCTCCACTGGGGTCTGTGTTAAGGACATCACTAGGAAACTTCCTAGACTGGTATGGCACTTGGACTATTACCCATTACTAATCATCCATGTGGATGGGGATGAAGCTGCAACTCATAGTTCAAGAGCAATCAAATGAGACTTCAGAGCCTTGGGACAGTTGGTGGAGAAATCTGGGGCACAGGTTATTTTTGTTCTCTCTCCTTCCAGTTGTGGGCAGTGTCCTTGGAAGGAAACAGATGGACTCAGTCTATTAATATCTGTCTCCATGGCTGGTGTCACCACCACAGTTTTGGGTTTTTTGATAATGGGATAGCCTATAAGGCATCAGGTTTGCTGGTGTCAGATAAGATAAACCTTTCTCAAAGGGAGAAGAGGGCATTTGCTCAGGAGCTTGCTAGCCTCATGACAGACTTTTAAACTAAGCTTAAATATGGAGGGTGATAACATGAGGCTTGCCTGTGTCAAGGTGTGGTGATGCTATGGTTAGAGGGATGGGGTGCTAGCGAGCATCCTCAGCTTATTGCTCTGAGGTCTACTGGGGACACTGCAGCACACTTGATGTCTGACAGACATAAACCAGGGGCTCCTCAGGTAATAAGAGTCAATGGGGAAACATTGGTGAAATACCTCAGAGGTATTAAGGGGAGTTCCTCTAGGAAGGTGGTACAGCCAGACGAAGTGATTTTGCACACAGCATGGGGAACAAACAGGAGCACTTGGAAGCCCCTGTGGTTGTAGAAAGCTACAACTTGGTAGCCATCACTGAAATTTGTTGGGATAAATCTCATGATTGGAGTGCAGCTATTGGTGGCTACAGGCTGTTCAGAAGGGACAGAAAAGGAAGAAGGGGTTAAGGCATTGCCCTTTTTGTGAAGAAATGGATAGACTGTGAAAAGAAGATCATGAAGAATAGTCACGAGCAGGTCAAAAGCTTATGGATGAGAATTAGAGATCATGGTAACAAGGGGAGCCTTGTGGTTGGTGTCTACTGCAGGCCTCCTGATCAAGGGGAGCCTACTGATAAAGTCTTCTTATTCCAACTACAGGAGGCTTCATGCTTCTAAGCTTTTGACCCCCTGGGAGACTTCAATCACTCATCAACAAACACCTATTTCAACATTTGCTGGAAAAGTAGCATGGTGAGCTTCAGGCAATCCAGGAGATTCCTGGAATGCATGAAGGATAATGTCTTCAGCCTTCAGGCAATAGACAGCCCTACCAGAGGGGTTGCAATACTGGACCTGATGGTCATCAGTGCAAGTGAGCTAATGGATGACATCAAGATTGGATGCAGCCTTGGCTCCAGTGATCATGCACTGTTGGAATTCATAGTCCTGAGGAATATGGGTCAGGCAAAGAGTAAAGTCAGGATCTGAATTTTAAGAAAGCAAATTTCCATCTCCTCAAGGAGTTAGTGAATAATCTCCTGGGAAATGGTTCTCAGGGACAAGGGATCAGAACAGAGCTGGAAGATCTTCAAGGACACTTTTCACAGAGGGCAAGAATTCTTCATCCCCAGGGGTGACAAATCAGACAAGGAAGGGAAGAGACCAGCATGACTGAGTGGAGACCTGCTGGTCAAACTAAAAGGCAAGAAGGAACTGCACAGGCAGTGGAAGCAGGGACAGGTATCCTGGGAAGACTATAAGGACTCTGCCTGGTTGTAGAGGAATGGGGTCAAGAAGGCCAAGGTGCAGCTGGAGCTGAATTTGGCAAGGGATGTAAAGAATAACAAGAAGGGCTTCTACAGGTATGTCAGCCAGAAAAGGAAGGTCAGAGAAAGTGTATCCCCCGTGAAGAGCAAGACTGGAAAGCTGGTAACAACAGACAAGGAGAAAGCCAAGATACTCAAGAAGCTTTTTGCCTCAGTCTTCACTGGCAACACTTTCACCCATACCTCCCAATCTGATGGACTGCAAGATGGCAATCAGGGGATCAAAGTCCCTCCCACTGTAAGAGAAGATCAGGTTTGTAACCACCCGAGGAACCTGAACATACGTTAAGTTGTGATGAGGACCTGACGAGATGCATCGCAGGGTCCTGAGGGAACTGGCTGATGTAGTTGCCAAGCCACTCTCCATTATAATTGAAAAGTCCTGGCAGTCAGGTGAAGTCTCTGCTGACTGAAGAAAGGGAAACATTGCAGCCATCTTTAAAAAGGGTAGAAATGAGGACTCCACCTGCAGTACTGTGTCCAGCTCTGGAGTCCTCAGCACAAGAAGGACATGAACCTCTTGGAGTGGGTCCAGAGGAAGACTACAGAAATAGTCTGCGGGCTGAAACACCTCTCCTGTGAAGAAAGGCTGGAAGAGATGGGGTGGTTCAGACTGGAGAAGGCTCCACAGAGACCTTACTGCAGCTTTTCAGTATCTGAAGGGGGCTTACAAGGAAGGTAGGGACAGTATTTTTCGCAGGATCTGTTGTGGCAGAAAAAAGTGGTAATGGTTTTAAACTAAAAGAGGGCAGATTTCAACTAGCTATAAGGAAGACATTTTTTATGATGAAGGTGGTGAAACACTGGAACGTGTTTCCCACAGAGGTGCTAGATGCCTCATCCCTGGAAATATTCAAGGTCAGGTTGGATGGGGCTGTGAGCAACTTTACTCTAGTTAAAGATGAACCTGCCCATGGCAGAATGGTTGGACTAGATGACCTTTAAAGGTCCCTTCCAGCTCAAAACATTCTATGATTCTATGAAAGAAATTAAGACTCCTTAAAGGATCTGATACATGAATAAGCAGAAGCAAGAGCTCTACATATTCTTTGGCAATGATGCTAGCACCCTCTCTCCTTCTGGAAGACAATATCCACCAAGTGGACATGGACAGACTAAAAAGACTTGCTTGATCTTGGAGAAAGGATGGACTAAGAAGGAAACCTGTACTCCCAAGATAAAGAAAGATGTCAGGGCTCAAAGGTTACTCCAAGGAGTGATAGCACGTTGAGGAAGTCACAGAGCATGGGTGCTGGCACAAAACAGCATATAGTGAACAGCAATCTGGAAAAGCTGGAGTTCTTGTTTGTTAAGTTTTTTTTTTTTTCAAGTTAGACAGGACATAAACAGGCACTCACCCCACAGAACCATGCTGAAGTATTTAAAAATGTTTGTTCCCAACAGAAGAATTTACATGCATATTGCCATTGTCATTGGTGCCATTGCTGCTGAAAGGTAGCTTTCTGCTGGACCTGGATGGAAGGCTCCAGATAACTTCACATAGGCCACATGACAACCTTTCTTGTCACCACATCAGCAGGCACCCTTTTTTTCTGGCCATAAGCAGAATAACCTGCCTTGAAGACAAACCAGTATGGCTGTTCCTTCTGAGAAATGGAAAGCCACATTTATGTGCAAACAACAGTGAGAGCAGAGTGAAATTTTCACGTGGAAGATGTTTTCCATCAATTTCTGTCATGGCACAAAAGATAATACTCCTGCTTGGCAAGGAAAAGAGTTCTATTTTTCTTGGAATAAAAACCAGCCTCAGCTGGGTGTGCTAGCTATAGTCTTTGTTATGTGGAAAAGAATGGAAATTTCTCTGCTGCTCTTTGAGTAGAAAACATGATGTAGTGTTCATCATTTCATATTGCCTTGCTGGAACTTGTTAGATTTTAGAGAAGGAAAATAAGCAATGAATGCAAAGATGGCCCTGATCATTTTAGTTCTGGAATTTGAGGAACAATAGCTGTACATCTGACAAACAGCTTTTCATGTGCAAATGGGTACATTCTCATTTTTATATATTTTATATATATACACCCATACACATGTATATACATACATGTATATACACACACATATATATACATACACCTATATACACATACACATATATATACACATACATATATATAGACATATATATACACACACACATATATACATATACATACATTTCATGCTTTTTCTGCTGGTTTGGGAAATATATTTTGTTTGGTTCTGGCAAAATGCATAGCATGAAGTTAAGCATTTTTGCAGAGAGGCAATATAAAATAAAATCTGCCCCTGCCTTAAAAACTAGGAAGAGCACTATCTCCCAGGATTTAATGGAAGCTGGGTGGCTCACTCATCCCTACCTCAGCTGTGTGTGGTTCTGGATGCAAAGTGGAAAAGACATTTAGGATAGATGTGTATGTGGCATCACCAATACACATTACTACTGTACTGCTGAGATCCAATCATCCAATATAGTAATTCAATTGTGCAGTCAGGTTTGGGGGTGTTGGCCCTTGAGTCAGGAGTATTACTCAGTATGAGTAAGAGTGACAGAATAGGCCCTAGAGTGGGGTCCACATCATGAGTGGTGAAAAATGCTAATTGTTGCAGAAGGATTGCTGTTTTGATAGAATATACCATGTGAAGAGGCGGTGACAGCTTTAGTAAAGATGATGCATAGGCTGTCATGGATTAAAAGGTCTGCTTGAGAGTTATTTGGTTTCCTGACTAAAGACCTGAAAGTGTCTCTAACACTAGGGAAAAAAAACCCAACAAAATAAAACAACGGGCCGG